>JAECUM010022295.1:0-64003 GCA_016617855.1 Megalonaias nervosa | reverse complement strand
ATTTCATGGTATTTGAGTATATTTTAGTGTATTGGAGTATATTTTAGTGTATTTGAGTACATGCAAATATGGCAATCATGCTACTAGAGAAACCCGTTATATTCGAAACACCAGAAACTTGACAGTGTCTTCGCCCCCTCCCCGGAAATATCAGGTTAGACATACTAAATTGATGAATGAAATGACTAAGCTTTGTGCAATTGTATTATGTCTGATGTTTTTAAATTTTAAGGGTGGGTGGGGGAACACAAATATGATGGTATGCGAATTATTATGGCGGTTTCAGAACCATAGTTAAAATTTAATTTAATTTGAGTTAATGCATCTACGTGACCTGGATGAAGTTTACTGTTAAAACACGGGTTATGTAGGTTGTGTAGACGTGTCATTGTTGCGAATGTGATGACACTTTCCTTTAAAGGACCTACCCTTCATTTTGGGAGCGAGGGGAGCTGCGATTTTGTTATTGAAACTTTTCTTGCGCTGAAAAAAACAAACATAACTAATTCTATCCAATACATTAAAACAAATATTAATTACGGTGATAAACAAATTGCTGTATACCCCATCGCCACATATATTGGATTGTATATTTAAACTGACTACCATAAGCGGCAATTGGTTGTGTGGTTTAGATATAAAAAAATTCAATAAAGAAATATTATCAGAACCCCCCGTAATTCTCCAATTTATATATATATATATATATATATATATATATATATATATATATATATATATATATATATATAAATTGGTTGTGATATTGTTGGGTCCCATTCCTGAGGTCCTTAGAATGAAGTCTAAGGTTAAATTCAAGTTGTATGTGTAGGACCCATTAGATATCACGTTTCGGATTTTGGGTTACAACCCCTGGATCATGATCTGCAAGAGGAATGGGGATTGTGCTGTACTAATACTGGTGTGGATATGCCATGGCATGTAACAGAATTTTAGTATGTCTTTGCATTGAATGAAGGAACACTTTGTAGGCAACAGAAAAAATACTGTTCATCATTATCTAATTATTTCTTTGTGGTGATACATTTTATGTTTGTGAAACTGTTAATGCTTATAAGTAAATTTTTTCTTTAATTGTCATCGCTTGTTTCATTTAGAACTTGAAATAATTAACAATATGTATCTACTTAATTTTGTCCTGTTCATAAACAGTTAATTTTCAGTGGTTGTAAAAAGCTTTGTGCAGCTGAGTGAACAGTGTTGCTGGTCGAGTAGCAGGTGATCGGGCGTTGCTGACCGAATTGGTGGGCACTGATTGCTTGATTGACCAAGGAATTGAATGGTGGTCGGTGACTACCTATAATGCTTGCTTGATTGATTGACCAGTGTGACTGGTAGTCAAGTGTGATATTGACGGGAGTGTTTTGTGTTACTCCATGCATGTAATCTTTTAGCCGTGTGCTAATTCTGGGGTTTGTTATACCCAGTGTTTTGGGAGTGTAAAGATATTTTTGTATATCTGTCCAATTAATTCATCATTTTACTATATGAGCAAAGTACATCATTTTTTTACTATTGAGTAAAACGCATCATTTCGTCTAGTGAAATTACTGTGAATCGTTCACTTTTGTCCTTGTACTGTGTAAGGTCATTTATTTGTATTCACATTTATGTTGCATTATTAGGTTCGTGCTGATTTATGTTAATTTGTCCAATATTTGGATCTTATACACGCACGTATTAATCATAATTCTTTTCTCATTCAAGTCATTCATCAATAAACATTGTATTTGTATCGCCATCAAAAGTGTTCTGTTGTAAATCCGAAATCCAACCAGGTTATATTGTTACAAATGCTTGCTCGCATGAAATATATTCCGTTTTCTTTTTTGTTATTATGTTGATTACTCGTATATTGAGGCATGTCATTATTTATCATTCATATCTTTATATATATCACCCATTCTGTGTGATGGCTGCTTTTCCTGGACGGATGTTGTTAGCTTATGGGATAGTTTATCATCTGTGTTAGCACGAGTTTATTATCTCTACACTGCCTAAATTACTGCCAGTTGTTGCTTGAAAAAGAATTGTTTAAAAAAAAACAACAACAAAAAAAACCCCAACAAACAAACCAACTCTGGTTGAAAATGAGAAAGGAAATGAGAAGTCGAATCACAAGACATCATCTTTGATCTTCTGAAGACTGTAAAGTTTTCTAATGAATTATGGGAAATTTTAGGCTTCATCACCCAATGGTAAACATGACATCAGCAGATTTTAGGACAAGGGATATATGGACTGCAGTTGTTTTTTTTTTTTTCAGTCGTTTAACCTGTTTCGTTATGGAAGCAGCAGGTGAGCCTTACTTCAAGCTGACATGTGTATGTATTGCACTTGTGGTAGGGATAGAGCATGCTAATTTTGGGGTCAAACGATTGAAGGTCAAGGTCACATACAACTGGAATAAATTGTTTTTCCAATATGACATCTAGTTTTGCCATGACCAGAGTTTGGAGCAAATAAGGTAATAAAGAGGCCAATTCATTTGTAAGCAAGTGCTGGTTCAGCATGGAGGCTGTGATCTTGTGTAATGAGGTAACAAAGTAAATGAGGTTTACAAAATTGCACCATGGTGAGAGTTTAACATTCATACACCTCATTGTTTAAAGAGGTTAAACATTCAGCATTTTTCATTGATAGAAAGTATTCTAAAATGGACTACAAAGCAAAACACTTCCATAACGAATACTCTGGTAAACTGGTCTGTGTGCCTTGCACACAAGGCCAGGCATGCAACGTTGATTGGCTGATCACTGTGGATAAATTCAAGATGGTGGTGGTGATACCAAAATGAGTTGACAATTTTGGAAATCACATTAAATCGGGTATTTCATGGTTTGTTGTTAAAAGCTTTTTGCTTGTGTTAGACTCTTGTCAAAGAGGTACAGCATATTGATTTTAAAATGTTGCTATGCAGTACTGTCATTAGTAGGGTTGGGGGGTTGGGGTATGTCCTATAGAAATAAAACCTAAACAGCTGTTTGATGTTTTAACATTGCATATGCTTTCTTGAATTTCTCCACTGGTATTGGCCATTCAATGGCGTGTGCCTGGCCTCATGTGCAATGCATCATGGGAGGCCTGAGGTACCAAGCTACCATTACAAAAAGCTTTCAATACAACCTTGCAAGGTAACTTTCTTTTGTCTTTGTAGGTGGATAATAAGACACTTGGCTTTTGTATATAAAGTGACAGACATGGGTTGGTGTTTTTCCTAACAGCAAATTGTACAGCATGGCTGTCCAGATAAACAGCCACTTGTATCCCTTGTATCCTGCATGGCCTAACAGCAATGCCACCTAAACAGGGCAGCACTCATGTTGACCCAAGATTTCTTCAGTCAAGGCAACAGGTATATTTACATCGAGTAGCATCAAGTACATCAATCAAGGCAGAGTTGTGTAACCTTGCAGTTTTAATCTACCTGACATCTTACTGGCTTTTCATCCACACAGGATCAATTTGGTTTCTGGAAGACAACCTTTCTGAGAATGGTTGGATGTAGACTTGCCATTGCATCATAATTTTACCAAGGTTTATTGGATCTCAACCAAATTTTGCATGCATTTGTTCATTGATGTGACCTTAAATTAATGATTTCATACATGCCATTATATCGCTTAAAGGCCTCTGATGGTCCATCATCTAAACTTGGTCTGTAAATTTAGCATGTATCTTTATATTGATAAGACCTTCAACAAGTTTGACTTTTGGCACACCATGACTTTTTTGCACTCCTTGACTTATATTTTTACAAGAGTTATGGCCCTGCTGTTCCTCTTAAACTTAAATTCTTCTATATGTAGTTTTTTTAAAAAACTTTTTAGTTGCTCACAGTTAAGATTTGAAGCTACCTATGTGAATGTTTTTGGGATGAATTGACGGTTTAATTAAAATCGGGTCAAATGGATACATTAATGCATTTATGGCCAGTATTAACTTAACTAAACTTTATTCTTTAAACGCTATTTAATTTTTAAAAAATTAAAGCGCATTTATAAACCTACCAAAATGTTTATCACACATTATCATTTGTCCAACTGCAATGTGTTTAATTTCTGTACAGTTGCTTTTGTTTTAAGATATCTACATTTTCAAACTTTATTGATGGTTTACATTTGGAATAAGGAAAAGCCTAATTGATTATGGGGTGAAAGATCAAAGTCACTGTGACTGAAAGAGGGAATAAAGATTCTGTATGATAACTTTGTTCAAAGTAATAGTCTTTGACAAACCATTTTGGATGACTTCCTCTTGGAATAAGGAAGAAACCTCTTTATTTTAGGGTTACTGGATGTAGAACTGTTTCTGCACTGATAATGTGCTTGTTCACCAGTTTTGTGGATGGTTTAACATTCTTTTCAGAAAGAAGCCTTAGATTTTGGGATCAAAATATTGTATTGAAGTTCAGGGTCACATAAAAAGGTCAAGTATAAAACCAGTTTTAGTATAATGACTTTAGTTCAGGATGACATATCTTAACTAAAGTTTGGAGGGCTTGCGCTTGTGGTAAGGAAGAGTGATAGTTTGGTGTCTAAGGTCATGGTCATTTTGACATGAAGAAAAACTACTTTTGCACAAAAGTATTTGGCTAGAATAAGTTTCTTGTCCAAAACATCGGATGGCTTGCATATTAGGTTAAAAAGAAACCTGTAAATTTTGAGGTCATGGTACTCTAATAAGGATGGTTATTTTTTGGCAGTGCCTAAGTATTGGAGAATAATCCTAATAAAAGATTACAATAGTCAGTAACAGAGAGGAGTAACATGAAAGGATCCTTTTATGCCTGACCCATATTTAATAGTCCTGTAGACCCTAGTAGGGTATAGGTGATATGGGAGATTATTGACCAATGGGTATCAATGGCAACCACCAAAAGGGTCATGGTAAAGAACATATATAATTTATTTATCTCACATTTCTGAACTAAAAAATGAGTATCCAAACATTTTGTGGCTAGTGATATAAATGTAAAACTTTGCAAAATGTCCTTTGTAAATTTTCCCACCTTAAGACAATTCATAAGTGTTGGGTTTACACTGAAGAATTGAGGGTGAACTTTAATTGACATTTAAAGACTAGTGTTCAAAAAACAGTGCTTGAGACTAAGATAATGACTGTACACTGTCCAAGTTGTATATTGCTGATGGCTGATAAAGCTAAACAGTCTTGAAAACTGGTAGAATTTTGGTGGCTACCTTGAAAAGTGCTTGAAGTTGGATTCTATAATTTAATAATAATAATAATGATAATGACATTATTTAAAGAGGGTAACACATTTAGCTAAGAACTAATCTATCTACCTTGAGGCCCTCATACAAAGAAATTTATTTTATCAGCATCTCTGAAGCCACTGGATATATTGGGTTTGAAAGAAGGAAATCGAGAGCATTTCGAATCTCAACTGGAATACTATTCCAAAGCAAAGTTCCACAGTATTGGAAACTTTTTTAAATAATTCCTTATTTGGTTTGGGAATTTTATACTGTTTGGTAGACATGGATTGCAGGTGGGGAGTATTGCCAGGTAGCCTATACTGGAATAGTGATTGTAAATATTCAGGAGCACTATTATTGGATATCCTGTACATTAATTTGGCTTTTCTCAAATGGATTCGGTCTTTAATAGATAATATTTTTAACTTGCCAGCTAAATTTTCTATTGTTTCTGGATTGATATTAGCCCAAATGCTGCTTTTTGAAGATGTGCAAGCTTTGCTATCTTTTCATCATTTAGATTACCCCGTAGTGTATTTACAGTAGTCTAAATAGGGTTGTAATACTGTTATAAAAATAGTTTTCTCTGCCTTTCTGGGAGAAAATGTCTTGTCCTACTGAGAAGCCATAAACTTGAATGGACTTTTTTTACTGATATGTTTGATATGTTCAGTCCATCTACCAAAACACCAAGTAGTTTGTCATGACATACCATTTGCAAATTTTTATCCTTCCATGTCAGACTAGTTCATCACTATCAAGATTTGTCCTTTTTTGCCATGTTGAGATAAGTAATATTTTAGTTTTACAGGTATTTACCAGTATTTTGTTTAAGGACATGTATAGTGTAAGCTCCAAGAAAATCTTGATGTTTTAAACAGGTTTTAGTACCTGCTTCACACTCATAAGGCATGCCTGAGTACTCTATTAATGGAGGTTGTTTCCTAAGGCATAAGATATACTGTAATATTGCATTTTAGATGCAAATCTTGTTCTAAGCAAAAGTTTTATTAAGGTTGTAAAAATAGACCAGTATAAATGTATACAATACATATAATATACTTAAATGTCTGCTTTTATAATTGCAGTCCAGTAAGCCAAAGTAGCATGATTCGACAACTTG
This sequence comes from Megalonaias nervosa, assembly GCA_016617855.1. Classification (NCBI taxonomy): domain Eukaryota; kingdom Metazoa; phylum Mollusca; class Bivalvia; order Unionida; family Unionidae; genus Megalonaias; species Megalonaias nervosa. Next base: position 57,640 of record JAECUM010022295.1, on the reverse strand, counting down.
AAAAAGCAGGACCACCACCAGCTTCTCTCTCTTCCTGCTACCTCAGACTGGTCAGCCTGCTACCTCAGACTGGTCAGCCTTTAAACATGGACCGCAGAATGGTACGAGATCCACACTTGGCTAGAGATAAACATCCTGACAAAACAAGATGGTGCGCTACCAATTAACACTCCAGATCTTAGTGCCAGACAGTACAGATCCACTAATCAATATCAGCAGACAGCATCCCAGTGCTAGTCAGGTTGGCAGAATATCTGCGAAGAGACTTGGATGACTTAGAATCACCAACCACAGAGACCCCATTAAAAAAAAAATTAAAATTGAGATACCTACAATCCCCATGAAAGGAGTGTCCAGTATTCTGGATGATATCAGGTACTATATTGATAAATGTTACCATAGTAGGTAATTAGGTTATTGCTGAGTTGTGATACATCAAATTTGTGATGTGGCCATTTCATACGATATATCTTGAACTCAGATATTTGGCTGTTTTGGTCAAAGACCAGAAGAGCTTATGTGATGGGTCCTGTGTTACATCATCCATCCATCAATCAATAGTAGTTGATTGTCATTGTTACTCTTTGTAAAGTATGTGGAGAAAAATTGTGCAACTTTGCGTACAGTTTCATTGTTGGTGTGGTTGGTCCTAAATGAAAATGTTGCCCCATAAACCTCCAGTCATTGCAGCCATCTTAAAAGTGTTGTTATCACTGCTCTTTCTGACCTGATATCACCAAAGCACTTATAACATATTGATGGTTCTAAATGAAAGTGGTACTCATCTAACATCCAGCTGAATGCTCATTTGGAAATCTAGTTATTGTTACTCCTCGTGGTCATAGTGACCACAGGTTTTCACTTAAAGACTTAAGATATCTAGTTGGTCTGAATGAAAATGGTGCCAATCTGGCATCCATTATGTCTACCACACTATATTGTTACTGATGTGACATCCATCATTGCCACCATAATGCCCAACTTGAACAAAATTTTCTTCTTGCCTTTAATGGCACCTTAATACATAACTATATTGTGTGGAGGAAAATGTAGCAAGTGCTGTTATCAGTGGCATAGCCGGCCTGAGCTGGTCTGGGTGTTTGCAAGAAAACTTGTGGTTATTCTTGTTAATTTCATATTGTTACCCTCCTTCAAAGAATGATGGCATTGGCATGACTTTCACTCAAATACCTCTGGCATGTTTGTAATTGTTCCTGAATTAAAATGTTACTTTGTGAGCAAGTTTGAAAACCTAACCTACTTACTTGACCTTGATGACAGAGGTTACTGCTTGCATTTTTGTTTTTCACTGAATGTAGAGTACAGTAACTTTTACATAAAAATTGTATCTATATCATTGTTGACTGTCAATATTCTGACGTTGATTTGGTCAAAGATCTAGACTCTGGTTTTCATTTGTACTGGCTTATAGCACAAACATGAATAAATTGATTTTTATTAAATCCATTTCGTAAAGATATCTGAAGAATGTTGAATAATGCCAGTTTTGGGGTGGGGGCTTAAATATTAATTATGGATTAAATCAAACTTGGCAGTTTGATAAATCTTGACAAGACATATGAGAATGCACCCCAGCCAGTTGTACTGAAAAGACCAAGCGAGAGAAGGAATCGCATGATTGATGATCATGGATAGAAAATATGTAAAAAAAAATGTAGACTTAGGACTTAAAAACAATTCTAGAGTGGGATGAATAATCAAGCCAGAGGAATTAAATTGCCATTAAAGGAAGTTTTGTAGCAGTGGAGGCTAATGTGTTTCAGTTGCCATTAAACTTTTATAAAGAACAAAGTTGGGATATTTGCTACCACTGTTTGTTTTTGTTTTTTGTGACTCCACTTTTTGACCTAGCAGGGTTGCTGATCATGCTTCAAATGATATCTACTTGGTCAAAAATAAAAATGTCACCAGTCTGACATCCACTATAAACACCATAGCAGCTAATTGGAAACTCTTGCTGTCACTGAAGAATATTAGAGATGGTTTCAACACTTGACATTGAAAAGGAAGAAATGGTCTTATCTTGAATTCTGGGAAATTCTTTTTGTCCACTAGAGCTCCTCCTCCATATTTGCTCATACCAACTTTTCAATGAAAGCCTTGTTATATTTAATTTGTCCTGAATGAAAATGGCACTCACAGTGAACATATTGAAAATCTTGTCACTAATTCTTCTGAATGGATTCCCATATTTTCAAGGGATTTCTCCAAAAGACTTCTAAGGGTGTCTAGTTTGGCCTAAATAAAATGGTGCTGATCTTACATTCAATACAGCTGACACAGTAGCTAATTTCAAAATCTTATTGCCCAAAAATATCAGATTTCACAATTATAAGAATACATCATTTAAGGGGATACTGATTCAGTCATGAAATACTGTTTCCTCCTCTCCTTTGTTTTAAAAGTAATTACAATAGCATGGCTTCTTAGCAGATTCTTTGTATTTGATATCATACTAAATTAACTTTTGTGACAAAAAAGTGATCCCATTTATTTGGAGGGGGGACCAAGGAGGACTTATCAACATATAGAAATTTGTATCACGAGTTTTGATATTGCATTGATCCAATGTACTAAGAGAACAATTGGCATAATCATGTTTGAAAGCCTTTGAATTGCAACTTTTTGTTGTAGTGACCTGTTTGGAAGGGAGGACCAAGACTACAGAAGTGGGCATGCATAGGAGAGAAGTGGTTCATCCAATGTAAAATTCATTGAGAACTGGAAACCAGAGCTTGCATCACCACCCCAGCATCCTGGCCCATTTAGTAAGAATAGATCATATTTGAGACCTCCAGGGTTACATCCTCAATTTAGGCCACCCAGTCCAGACAGTATTCAGCCACAGCCTGGGCCACATATCCCTCAAAGAATGTTCCCTGCACAAGGACCACCTGTGCCAAACAGCATGTTACCTTGATACTATCTATGTTTGCAACCACCACTAGGCAACCTTCCAGGACCACATGGCATGCCTCAAACGTGAGTAGCAATGGGTCCTGCTATGCAGGGTTCACTGTCCCTCATGGGTCCCAGAACATTACAACCTAGTCTCTTGGGACCAAGTCTAAGACTAACCACATCACCACTGCAACAAATGTGGCCAGTTATCACCCCTGGCTTCTTTACCAGTATTGGTGCCACCTGTTAAGTCAATTAGTCACTTAATCACTAGTAACTTGTTTATTTTAAATACCTTATTAACACTGACACATTTCAGTTACCTGTAGGATGTAAGAAGTTGTTGATAAAAGAACAAGTTATCTTTAATGAGTGCTCATTTCATAGTTCTTTTTAAATAAAGGTGAAACATATCAGTTCTGCAAGCAACAATGAGCAAAACATTAAATTATTTCACTAATGGCATAAGAAATGAGCTCAAATCATGGATTCTCCCTGTGAACAAAATAAATTACTTTTTGGACATGATGGCAATATTTATGCATTGTTATATGCATTGGTATTATAAATGGTATAATTTCATGATCAATTATTACATCTTAAACAGATTACTAATATTCATACATGATAGACTGTACTCCTTTATTATCACCAGACTAAAGGTTAGGGGGTGGGGAGTGACTAAGTGATGTCCGTTTCTGTCTCTCTATCCAGTTTTAGATGAAGTGGTTTATTTTTAGCTTTATTTTGCTGTGATTGTTTACTCAAACTATGGGTATAAACAGAAGCCTGCTGATTGGTGGTCTGTGAGGTCCAAGGTCACTGGATGAGGTAGAAGATGCACTTAAATTTATGCATACAGCTGACATGGACCCTGGGGTTCATCCCTTTCATTATAGACTTTGTACCTGGATGTTAACCTGGAAATGTATTGATCCTTCTGATATGGTTATAAAATGCATCGCGTTATCATGAACCCCTAAAATAAGGTTTATGTTCAAAGCTCGGGGATTTCAATACAGCTGTTTCTAGTCATTCTTAATACTAGTTATGACAGTAGTAGTAATAACTGCCTTTCTTCTTTCAGCTGTCAATCCCATCCCTGCCCAACCCACTGTTGATGTATCCAGCTTGTTCAGCAAACTTGTAGCAGCAGGTATTCTGACCTCCAGTAAAGAACCTGTGAAGACAGATGGAGGAACCAAGCATCATTGTCACTAAGAAAACAATGAGTTTATAAGTATTTAATAGCACTATTAGAGAGGTTTTGTTCTGTGCTTTACAAGATCTATGTAGGGCACAAAATAGTTTGTTAATTGGTTAATATCAGTTTAATAGTAAAGTGCCAGTTTTATTATGAAAAAATGGTATGTGAAGGTTTGAAATTTCTGGTTTCACATTATCAGATAATTAGCATTGGAGAGGCACCTCTGAAGGTTATGAAAAACAGTATTTTGATGTCTGTCCTATATTCTTTGGAGAGGCACCTCTAGAGGTATTGAGAAACACTATTTTTTATGTCCATATTATATTCTTTGGAGAAGGCATATATTGTCACCTGCATCTGTCTCAGTTAGTGTTCCATGTCAAAACTATCCCAGTTATCCATGTCTGTCTTTCATGCATGTTATATCTTGTCACATCCTTGAAATGTTTTATTCCTTTTTAATAACTTTAGAAGGATTTCATAGACTGAGATGTTTTTATATTAAGATCTAGGTCAAGTTTGTTTTCAACATTTACTTTGACCTTTGGCCTTAGTACATTTAACCAATCTTTATCAGTTGCACTACATACCGCATGTACTTTCTTACAAGACACTGAAATTGCAAGCTGCGCAGACCCATATCTGCTGTCAAATAATGCACCATCAGATCTGGGTCTGTGCAGTTTCTTAGGAGTAGTAGACCAAGCAGCATAGATCATGATCTGCAGGCACACTGTTAAAATGAATCAAGATCTTTGTAGCATGATGTTTGACTTGACTTATAAGTGTTACAGTAGTTGCAGGCATCTGTTTTGCACAGACAAATTTTTAGTAAGTAAGAGTAAAATTTTCTACAGCAACTTTTAAGATATTTTTCTTACCAAGATTGTTTTATTCCAAAGCAGAAAAGGGATCAGTTCTTTCGAGTTTTGAGTTAAATCATTTCCTCCAGCTATTGCAGTCCTGAGGGCATCAGTCATAATTATATTTGATTTATTCAAATTTTAGTTTTGTTTTAGCAAATATGGCATGAATATTTATATATGCATGTTCCAATATACCTGTTAGCTCAATACTTTTTGAAGGTCAGCAGCTAAAGTTTGATTTTATAATTTTATTTTCTTAATTTAAGGAGAAAGAAAATGCTCAAGTTCCAGATATGACAGACATAAATGTGGACAATTTAAAAAAAGTACAGCATGAATTTTAATGTTATTAAATGAAAAGCTGCTAGTGGAAAACAATAAATACATGCATGAATGTATGAATGAATAAAAGATTCTTTCTGAGTTTCTTTTTCTTATGGTCAACCTTTTCATTTAACATCCTTGTAAGTATTGTAGACACTGTTACCTACAAAACACAGCATTAATGCACTTTTTGAGCTTATATGACTACTTGAAATATTGGACACAGTTACAGATGAAGGGTTACAGTAGGTATAGTTAGACTTAGAAAAATCATAAACGAGTTTTATTACTTATGCAAGTTACATAATACTTACAAAATACTAATGAGCAAATTTGAAATTGTTCTAATTTCCAACGTATTCATTTCCATAATACCATAGGAGCTTCATTTTATGATCTATAATAATTTGGTTCCCAAGCTTAATCTGTTGAAATGTACTGTATATACTCACTTGTAAGTCAAGCCAGTCAGCAAACAAAGATCCTGATCTGCCATAGCATAATGCACCTGCAGACCAGGGTATGTTCTATCAGTTATTCCTGACAAACTGCACAGACCCAGATCTGTTGATGCATTATGCAGCAGCAGATCTGGATCTGAGCAGTTTTTAGTTGGACTCCTGCTTATAAGTGAGTTTATATGGTAGTGCCTCACTCTTCCAAGTCACCTGATAAATTCACATAAGTAACTGTGTTATTACAGATTTCATCAGGGACTTGGAAAGCAGTGCTCAACCTGTGGTGTATGATTTGCCCAGAATGAATCAGACCAGTATTGGAAACACCTGGACTAGCATTTTCAACAGAACAAGGGCAAGAAAGAATTCAAACAATGCCAAAACTGGTGCATGGGATTGCAAGTAAGATTTTTTTTGATTTTGATTAATTTTGCTTGCATTTAGAAGTTTGTGTGATGAACATATATTTTTTGTGCAGCAATGGCATTATCATGATAAAAGTTATAATAAGTATTATTATATGCTCATTTTTTTTCTCTGTTAACTTTACATTGTTAGAATCATTCAGTATTTCCCGATATTGCACCCTCGTGCTGAATTCATACTGAATGCACGCGAATAAAGGAACTACTTTCTATTGTAATTAACCAATTTTTTTTCTGAATGAACTAAAGCAAATGTTTCATGGACTGCCACATATCAGCAGCTTTGGCACATTCCACGTTAACTTTTTTGATACAATGTTTCAGATTTAGGCTAGCTATAGATGCCAGACAGGGTCCTTACAATAATACGCAAGTTATAAGACATAAACTTGTCTTCTTTAGCTGGTAATAAAAATGGCAAATATATACTTACAATTTTACATCCTGAATTTCCTCAAAATGTACTTTCTTAGTTCTGCAAATCCGAATTACATGAGCCATGTCATGGGTTCTCAAGGTTGATTCACATTTCGAAATTGTACTGTAATTTCGACTACTGAGTATCTTCCAAGTGCAATTACATCCTCCTTACTACACTCAAAATGAAATAAACCTTAAATTCCACAGCGTCTTTTCGATAATTGCAATTGAAAGACTTCATATTTTCCCCACATTATGATTTAAATCATTCAATGACAGAACAGAAACACGCATGCCAATGTCAACATACTTCTGCCTCGCTGCTTCAATATGATGTATTTCATGTAGAATTGCCACAGACACTGTAAGTTACTAAATCCAGATCATAATCATGAAATTGTGTCGAATTGACAAATACCAAAATGTATTCATTTCAGATCAAATGGAAAAGTTGTTGCAATGCGCAGTCATTCACAATATGATTCCAAATTCAATTTTAAGTTGACCAAACGCCATTTTCTTTCGAAACTTACGTCTAGCGTGTGACCAACTTCAAATTTATCTGAGCGGAGTTGCATGCGCATTAATAATGTTGTGTAATGATGCATTTATGCTTGTGTATTTAGTTTGAAATACGGCATACATTCAGTTTGTTCCTTGCAGGGTTTTTTGTTGGTATATTTAAGCCTTAGGTAGAATAAGAAATTGAGCATATAATAAAAAGGTTACTGCATTTGTGCGGGAAAATATGAACTCGTTTTGTCGTATGGACTCCCAAAGTCGTGCAGTATAGCCATCTGAAAAACTCGTTCATATTTTCCCATACAAATGCAGTAACCTATAAGGTATAAGTCGTGTAAATTCAACATTTGCTGGATTTAAATAAAACTTTAGTAAATTATTATTGCGTGCCTTTCTTTCTGTTCTTGACAAATGGTGCCTGTTTTGTGGCACTCCTCGCCGGCAAGGCTTAAGTCTGTTGAACTTTAGTATTCGTTGCTATGGCATGTGCAAAATGTGCCGAGTGTAAAATTAGTAATGTGCTAGTTTTGTTAAAAATATGAGGATTACAATTTTATAGATAAGATTCTCATATATGAAATCTGTAATAATAAATGTCAGGTCTTTATTGTTTGACCTACATTAGTGTGATCAGACATGGGTTTATTTTTTTTGCTGCTGATACCAAAGTCTATGGGGTGCTGTCTACTCTTCAGTTACCAAGAGCTGTTCCAGTAAAACATACTTGGGACCTGGGAAGGGCACTTTCAGTGTGAAGTATCACTCATTGGTGCAGTTTAGAATTTTTACTTCATTTTTACAGTCCGAGTACCCTAAAGTATATTTTCTAAAACCTGTTCTCCCAGGGTACCATTTATGTTTAAATTAAACAGCTGTAGGCATAGTTTGTAATATTAAAGCTTAATCTGTATTTGGCTCTTCAAGCTAATTGAAGGGATACAAGTCAAATTTTAATCCTGTGGAATCTGAGGATTTCCTCCCTTAACATAGTTTGCAGCTTAATTGTAGTAGTTCAAAATCCAGAATCTTTGAAGTAGAACAGCTAATCAAAGGTTATTGCTTATACATTATTTTTTTCAAATAGTTTATGATAGTTTATAATGGCTACATGCATTTGTTTCTGGGGTTGAGGTGGGGGGGGGTTCAAATATTTTTATTTAATAATAAGCTTTGCATGTAGATTAATTAAGAACACCATACACCTAGCCTTCATACCCACCCCTTTACTATTTTTACCTTAAACTGACTGCCCACTTCCACAATAATCAGATAGAATATTGCCACTCCATATTTTCAATTTAGCACATAATGATAAAAATCAAAGCAAAGACAACCCTGAAACTTCTTATTCAAATTGCAAGTTGTACATCTTATGTTTTACATTAAGCATGTGTTTACTACTATTCTTGTGCAGAATGCAATAAGTTAAAAAAATATACATCTTACATTGATTTTATTGATCAAAATATTTTGTGATAGAACAAAAATGAGATTCTAAATCACTCTTTTCAGTTCCAAAAAAATATAATAATCACCTTAAGAAAATGATTGTCAAAAACTTTTATCTTCTATTTCAGCTGTCAGATTCAACACCATGAGACATGTCTTTTACATCATCTGATGCTCAGCCATCAGCAAATGTGATCACAGCTGTGGCACAGTTGACAAACAAGAACCAAACAGAGGAATCTGTACCTTCTATTATGGACAGACATTGATCTCCTTAAACTTTCAATATTAAAGTTGAAAGCATCAAGTAAGAACCAAACAGAGGAATCTGTACCTTCTATTACGGACATACATTGATCTCCTTAACTTTGAATATTAAATCTGAAAACATCAAACAAGAACTAATTTCATGATAAAAATGTCATTTAGGAAGCAGACAAGATATGCACCATAATTACATGTATATATGCTTAATCTTGTATGGTTATCTTTCATAGAACATCTATCCATTTAAATAGATACCATTGCTGTAATATAGACATATATATATACATGTTTGCCATATTGATATTGTATACAACAGGTTTATAACCTTTATAAAGGCAGGAAACTAAACTTCCTGGTCATGGAAAAATGAACACAGAGGACCATCATAAACATACAAGATTTCACAAGTGCAACCATCTGCACAATGTTGATACATTGTGAAAGTTTTGTTTTAACATTGGTGTTTTCTGTAATGTTCAATATTTGTTACAGGACTACAGGACAGTCTAAATGAGATTAAAAAAATGATTGTGTTGACAAAGCTTTGTTGAATAAAAGTTGTCCAAAAAAGTTGTAATGTTATGAAAGGACTTGTTGTAGAAATATATGTGGGTTCAAATCAAGTCTCAGGCAACCTACATGTCTTGTAGTAATCTGATACAATTGCAAAATTTGTGAAACACCTTGTCATATGACTGTAAAACATGGCCTAAATCTGGTTATTATATTTTTGTACAATTGATGTGGGGCCCATTGGTAGCTTTTTGTTTGCATAATTTCATTTTGTCATTGATCATCTAAATCTGTGTAGCTCATTGATTAGCATTCTTGAATCCTGACCACAAGAGTGCTGGTTTGAATCTTTCTGTACAATCAGCCTGGATTAGCTGCAATTGTTTCCCAGGACAAGGCACATTACATGCATGACCTCTGACCTTCCCATATCACTGTGCCATAAAATACCATACCAAACAAATCATTAGATTTCTACAAAGTACTGAAAAAAAATTGCATTCTATTGCTTGGAATATAACTAGTTCTTTTTTAACTAGTTGTGTAAACTTGGCTTTTTCTTGGAATAGAACTGTTCTTGAACTGGTCATGTGAACTTTGCTAGCTCAAAGAGAATTGGATCTTGCACAAGATTTATTTTTTGTGAAGATATGGGGCATTTTAAATGATGCTATTAACTGGTAAAACCAAGGACATCTTTGTAACTTTGCAGAATAATTGGATTCAAACTCAAGTTGACTGTTGGAATACTGTTGTTGTTGATAAATATTCTGTATGTTTTGCCAATAGTGTCAGAGTTATAAAATTTTTTACTGGAAATCTGGCCTCATTTTATAACACTTCACTCAGCTTAGTCTTACTGAAAAATATTCAGACAAATCAGATGGCTGTTGTACATTTCAAGTAAATATCATGCTGTAATATTGATTACTTTGTATATTGTGTAAAATATTATGATGGATTTAATATTTTATTTTTTCATATATTGTATAAAATATGATGGAGAGGATAGGTTGTGAAAAACATTGACCTGCCAGGAAAGAATCTGACATCCCAGCTTTAACTGTGTACAGAAGACACTTTAATTTTTAACCGAACATTTTAAGGCTTCCTATTTTGCTGGCTATGAATCATTATGATTCTTAATGTGTGAAATATTATAGTTAAGTTTTAAAAAACAAAATGTACAAGTTCTGCCTTTAGGAGTTCACCAGGCTATCAGAATTATTAAAGATCAGAATTTGGTAGCCCTGGCCATTGGGCATTCTGCTGAACTCTAGGTATCTATGATGTATGCTGATATTGCTCAGAACATACAGACTATCAGCCAACCCTTACGACTTGACCATCAGCCAACCCTTACGACTTGACCATCAGCCTTACTGAAATTACCCTTCAATTACAAATTTGCAAAACAAGGGCAACAATTACAAAAATACAATAATTTCTATAAATCTGGATACTGGCTTGTCCATGTGTGATTCAGTGAAGTTAGTCTTGGAGCCAGACTAACTTTATAGGCATACCTCGGACATTTAATCTGCCCATATTTGTTCATGTGTGATCAAGCTGTTGCTTATAGTATTTTCTAGAAACATACCATGAAAAAGTTTAGAGAAAGAATAGATTTGTTCCTAACTGAGAAATGTCTTAAAATTTTTCAGATGTTAATCAAAGTTGGGGAATAGCAGAAAATGTTCAGCTGCCACTTCATCACAAAAAAATAGTTTAACAGCTCAGGTGTTAAATTTATAGAATTATTACCAGAAGTTTTGTACTAAGTGCTCAGGTGATTGGATTGGTCATGTAGACATGTTACTTCTTATTCCAAAACCTATTTGTATCTTTTGGTCATAATGTAGAAGTTATGAAGACCAGTCTAGTATCACTGTGATAGAAATATTGTACAGATCAGTGCAAGAAGTATTTACAAATGCAATGTACATAATTTATTTTTTAAGCTAATTAGTTCATTAAAATTGTAACTTGTACATAATAGTTTTTTATTTAGGACATTGATCAAGACTCTGTAGACTTTTATTCATATATATGCAGTGCCAAAATTTGGCTGATTTCTAATATGTAACTATTGCCAATAGTTGTTTGAGGATACTGGATGTAGAAAATAATACATGCACTGAACGGTAAATTACAGCCACAAATGAGTCAGTGAAATATATGGGCAGCACAATTTTGACATGTAGCCACAACTGAGTCACTGTGAAATATACGAGCCACACAATGTTGATAAAAATCACACTTAACTGGTATTTACAAAACTTAATACAAATACTCATGGGTTGTGATTTTATAATTTAGAATATACAGAAACCTACATAAGTGTTTTGTTCCTAGTTGACAGAAAAGTACAAGTTTAATGTGGTGTATATCAAGGGAGCCACATCAGAGTAAGGTAAGTTATGCCCCAGGATTGCCAATTCTCCCAACACAAGTTTCTCTCTATAAGGCCCTAATTAGAAAATTGTAATGAATGCAGGACGTTGCACTGCACCCATCATTAATGAGTAAATTCTAATGAGTGCAGGACTTGGCACTGCACTCATCATTGATTAAATTGTATTGAGTGTAGGCCTTGGTATTGTAACCATCATTAATGGGTAAATTGTAATGAATGCTATCTTTTACACTGCACTCATCATTAATGAGCAACTTGTAATGAGTGCAGTCCTTTGCACCCATCATTAATAGCTCCAGTTCCATTTGCATGTATTTGGCAATCAAATTTCTTGATAAACTGTTCCAGTTTGTTTGGGGAGGGTGCATCACTTACAGACATGGTGGTCTACCAAGTCGATAGTGTATTCATCTGTGTCTGTGTGAAAAGATCCAATAGCTTACATTTTCTAAACTTGAACAAAGGACTTAGTTCTCTCTTGTGTACAAATTTCAATAGACTTCAAAAGTGTACAGCATTGAAGTTCAGTTCGAACTATGTATAAATAAAGCATAATGGTTAATAACATTGGAAATACTCCATAGTATCCATTCTATTCAAAACAGAAAATACTGTATGGTAGTATCCATTCTATTCAAAACAGAAAATACTGTATGGTAGTATCCATTCTATTCAAAACACAGAAAATACTGTATGGTAGCATCCATTCTATTCAAAACAGAAAATACTGTATGGTAGCATCCATTCTATTCAAAACACAGAAAATACTGTATGGTAGCATCCATTCTATTCAAAACACAGAAAATACTGTATGGTAGCATCCATTCTATTCAAAAAACAGTAAATACTGCATGGTAGCTTCCATTCTATTAAAAAAAAACTTGAAATACTGCATGGTAGCATCCATTTTATTCAAAAAAACAGAAAATACTGCATGGATTTAATTGAATAATTGTGAAAATTGTTGGACAAAAAAAAAAAGACTTGCAGTTTTAGGCATAAGTGATCCCTACCTCAGAAATGTTCAGGATTATTGTAGATACTTGTTTTGCATTATGTGTGATTAATTTAGAAAGAATGTGAATAGAATAATTACTCTCATTAGGTTTTATTGTATGCTTATTGTGACACTTTTGTTTTATCTTCATGAAATGTGCATTTGAGTTTTCTATCTTTTATAATATATCAAGTTAAGATCTCCATACATGGGAAGTACACTAGAATCTAATTTATATATAAATTTAGGATTTGATGCACATAAAAATGAAATGATTAAGAAAAGCATGTTGCTTCAATGTTTTAAGCTGACTGGACCATAAAGGCCAAGTGAGTCCAGTATAGTCCTTTTGTCTGTCATACATTGTCCATTCACTCTTGACAATTTCTCGAAAATTGTCTGTTCAATATGCACTTGAGTTGACAGATGCATTTTAGCGTAAAGGTCTTTCAGATTTGTTCAGTGGATGCTGATTCATCATCCAATAAGGCTACTATTACTAAAAACAAACAAAAAAATGTAAAACATTTTGTTCACAAAAAAAGCTCAACAGAATTGGATCAAAATTTGACAAAGTATCCTGACATAAAGGTCTTTAAAATTTGTTTCAGTGATGTCATCCACTGTCAAACATGGTTGCCATTACTAAATATAGATAAACCGTTAAACGTCTTCACCAACATCTCTCAATAGAATTTAACCAAATTTGACAAAACATCTTGACATAGAGGGCTTTCAAGCTTGTAGAAATGACGGAGATCTGCTAAACAGATGTTGTTACTAAAAATAGACACTCTGAAACAAGTTTTTCATACTGCTCAACAAAATTTAATCAAAATTTGACAGCATCCTGGCATAAGGTACTTTTCAGTTTTGTCCAAATGATGCTGATTAACAAACAAAAATTGCCACTGTTTAAAAACATCTTAAAACTTTCTTCTAAAAAAAACTACTAGCAGAATTTGTACAAATGAAGATGTGTTCTCAAATATGACTGCATATGCTAAAATAGAAAAAAAGAAAGATTTAAACGACTTCTTTTAACAAACTGCTCAGAATTTTTCAAAACTTCTGGCATTAATAGTTTTCAGATTTAAATGAATTGATACCTATTCACCATCACACAAAGAAAGAAATAATTTCATTAATTTGATACAAACCATTTTGGTATGATGGGAATTTCAAGTGTACAAAAGATGACAATTTGCCAATAAGTATGGCTACTGTTACTAAAAATATATAATTTTTTTTCAAAACATCTAAAAAAAAACTGTTTTGCAAAATTTTATCAAATGACAGTGTCCAGTCTTAATTGCCTTTAACATTTATAGAAATGATACCAGTCTACCACGAAAAGCTGAACAACATTTAAACAATTGTTTTAAAACACTGAACACAATTTGACAAACATTTATAGAAAGCACATTGACGTTGAAGCGATTGGATACTGCAAATCAATGCAAACATGCTGTTAAGGATAAAAACTAGGAAAATAAACTGACAGTATTGGAAGAAAGTTTGTGCAGAATACATCCTACTGACTTGGATCTTTTTGCCAATTGCTCTTGCATTTGGCTGTTAGCCAGATGTCAGTCAGGTGAGCAATATTAGATCCACTTGGGCCTCTTGTTTCTTGATTGGTTTGATTTTTTTTTTTTAGAAGCAAACTGTGAGTTATCAAGTCCAGGAGCTTACAAGAATTTTTAATTTTGTAAGATTGTCTTTTGTAAGAATATTTGAATTAAGTGTTGCACATTATCAAAATTGCAAGTTACAAAATGGTTACATATTCAATTGTGTTCAGTCTTATTTTTCCAGTAAAATATTTAAAGGAGTTGCTTGCATTGTCATCCGTTTGTGATTTCACCACATCTTTGCAATGTACCGCAACAGTCTTAAATTACAAGTATATCAACATGCATGTTGCGCTTCAATACTGCAATAAAAGTTTTAGAATATTAGGAATGGTAGGTGTCAAACAAGCTTACAACAATTTAATTTGATCTCTAAATGCCATCTACCAATGTTTTAAAAAACATTTAAAAACCCATAAAAAAGCAGGTTCTTTAGCCCTTGGACTTATAAAGGAAGAGATACCATCTTTATCAATTGATTGGCTAATCCCAAAGATTATATCAATCAGAATTATATTGACATTCCCCTTGGGATTAACCAAACATAATTATGTTGACATCCTCATTGGTATTAACTAATTAGAATTCAATTTTATTGACATCCCTGTAGGTATTAACCAAATAGAAATCAATTATATTTTCAAGAAGTGATTTAGTCTGTAATTATCTCAACAATTTCGTTAACTTAACTGGTAAATATCATGCAGAAAAAATGGGGGGGGGGTAATTTTTAGTAATTACTAAGTTCAGTCATTTTATGGAAGCCTGGATAATGTAAACCAAATGTTTTGGCCTGATGTAAATAAAGCTTTAACCTTCATGATAATATCATGGCTAGTAAGCTTGTACTTCAAAGTATTGTCTATATGGTGTCTCCAGAGTATTCAAAAGTAGCACACTCTAGAGCTCCGGGTTTCAAACCCCTGCACGGTCTGTTGTGTGGTTCAATCATCTGAACATGTTCCTTGATAGCCCTAGCTTTAGCACGCAGGGTGAGTGATTTTACATGCCCTTTCAGTTGACCAGAATTATCTTCAGTTCAGATCCTACTGATGCAACAAGGTTTTGTGGCCAAAAATAGGTTGCTATCAGTGGGCAGTCTGAATCACGTTCACTCCCTGTCATTGATAATACATGTCAAGAGCAGCCATGCAAGATTCTGTCTGCGCCCTCAAGCACTACTTGAAGTGCACAGAGGTAAGTCATGGTACATGCTAATGCCTCTTTCTTCACATGAAAACGTTTAAGCTCCACGTCATCCATAAAGCCATATCTTCATGGCTGAAGTGAGTCTCCAAAGATCAGACTTGCCTCAGCTGGTTTATATCCTAATGTTAATGCATATGTGTAAGTATTCTAGGAGAAACATAATATACTGGAAAAATTTGCTTTCCCTGGATTCTCCAGTTTCCTTAAAGATGATCTCACCACAGGACATGACTGAATATAAGTTGATATAAACAGTTTTGAAATAGAATACAAAAGATTTATCCTTTTTCTATGCATGCCCTTAACTCTTAGAATGATACCATGTGGTTTCTTCCATATTTTTACATACAGATATTTTAACTTATTTTGCAACTGAACAAAAAGGTGGATGGTCAAAATTCATTAAATATTTTAATAGATTCTGGAAGGTACTGTTTACATTTGAAAGTGAAAGTTTAAATTGATTACATCCCTGATAATGGCAGCTACCTAGTGTGAACAAGGGGACTTAACCTGTAAGAGATGATGCTATTGATCTATGAGACTAGACAGAAAGACATTGTTAACTCTACTTCTCATAGACCAGAAGAGCTTATGGAATGGTCTTTCTTCTGTTGTCTGTCCATTAGCATAAGTTTATAAATCACTCCGCCTCCAAAACTACTTGGATGATTGCCAAGATTTTACACACACATTAATCCCAGAGTCTAATTGGTTCTGTATGAAAAATAGTTCTGCTCAGATATGACTGCTGCATTGGCCATCTTTAAAATCATATTGCTACTCCTGAATGGATTGTCATATCAACATTGGTTTTTCATTAAAAGATTTCTTATGATGTATAAAATAAAATGAAAATTGTGCTGATCTGATAATCGTAGCAAAATGAGATTTTCACTGAGAGACTTTTATGTTTGATTGGTCCTAAATGAATACAGTACATAACCATCTTGAAAATCTTCCTATTGTTAACACTGCACCTGAATAGATTCTCGGATCAACATAAGGTTTTATCTAAAAGACTTCTTATGATGTGTACTTGGTCTTCAATGAAAATTGTGTCAATCTGATCTCCAAGATGGCCAATACAGTGGCCATCTTATCTTATCACCACTTCTCCTGAATGGAAAGTCAGATCAACATGGTGTTTTCACCAAAGACTGATTGAAAAGCTTGAACTTCATTCAGAATACCACTAGAACTCATTTGGAATACTCGATACTTTTGGACATGTGATAACTTTGGGACTATTTAAGATTTCATTTACCATACTATAAGATATTTTTAACTTTAGCTTTGTATTTTAGGGAAATAAATTATTTGTTGAACTTTATAAAACTTGTTGGTTTTCACTCTTGTTTGTTATTTAGTTTAATACCGTGGAGTCGTAACAATGGTCATATCAGAAGGAGGTTTTCACCAAAGATTATCACATAATGTTTTGCTGATTCTAAATTAATATGGTGCTGATCTTACAGCCAACATGTGCAATTTTACTCCTCCCAAATGGATGAGTGTATAAAGAAACATAGGGTTTTCACCAATAGACTTCTTATAATAACAAGTTGGTTCTAAATGATGATGGTGCATATCTTACATCCAATATGACTGCGCATTATGGCTGTCTTGAAAATCTAGTTGTTGCTACTGAAAGGATGATCATTATGACTTCAAAAGACTTCTAATGACATCATCTTGGTCGTAAATAAAAATGATGCCAATATGACATCCAATATGTCCATCATAACAGTTCTAATGACGTCTTCTTGGTCGTAAATAAAAATGATGCCAATATGACTTCCAATATGTTCATCATAAGTTAATTTAAAAATATTCTTATCGCTGATGAATATCAGAGATGGCATCAAAACTCAGCAGTTAAAAGGAAGATGTTTACATGTATTGCTTGTGTTGTATATATATATATATATATATATATATATATATATATATATATATATATATATATATATATATATCGTCGCCAGAGTAAAGAACCGGTGTCCCACTGTGTATGAAAAGTCCTCAGTTTGTAGGTGTGTATTAAAATTGGATTGAGGAGGTGTATATATGACAACACATGTGTACCACTTGTCTGCTATAAACAGGTGTACAGTATCCCGAATAGGTGTCCAGGAGATATCCTACGCAGCAAAAGCTTGTATGAAAATGTGTGCACGTGATATCTTGCGTAGCAACAACATTGTATGAAACTGTGCACAAGATATCCTGCGTAGCAACAACCTTGTATGAAAATGTGTGCAAGAGATATCCTACGGAGCAAAAGCTTGTATTAAAAAAAAGTGTGCAGGAGATATCCTACACAGCAAACGCTTGTATGAAAATGTGTGCAAGTGATATCCCTATACAGCAAACGCTTGTATAAAAATATGTGCAGGTGATATCCTATACAGCAAACGCTGCTTTAAAAATGCATGCAGGAGATATCCCACACAGCTTCTATGGAAATGTGAACATGAGATATCCACGCAGTAAAAGCTTGTAAGAAAACGTGTGCACGAGATATCTTATGCAGAACAATCTTGTATGAAAATGTGTGCACGAGATATCCCACGCAGCAAACACTTGTACGAAGTTATGTGCAGGAAATATTCTGCTTAGCAACAACATTGTATGAAAATGTTTGCATGAGATATCCTACTCATCAGAAGCTTGAATGAAAATGTGTGCACAAGAGATCCAACGCAGCAAAAAGCTTGTATGAAAATGTGTACACGAGATATCTCCGATACAAAGGCTTGTATGAAACTGTGTGCACGAGATATCTTTTGCAGCTAAGTCTTGTGTGAAAATGTGTGCAGAAGATATCACAAGTTGCAAAAGCTTGTATGAAAACATGTGCAGATGATATCCTACACATCAGAGACTCGTATGAAAATGCGTGCACGAAATATCCTGCGTAGCAAAAGCTTGAATGAAAATGTGTGCAGGAGATATCCCACTCAGCAAAGCTTTTATAAAAATGAGTACAGGAGTTATTCTACATAGCAAAAGCTTTTACGTAAATGTGTGCACCAGATATCCCACGCAGCAAAAGTTGGTATGAAAATGAGTGCACGAGATTTTTCACACAGCAAATCTTGTATGAAAATGCGTGCACGATATAACCTAATCGGTAAAACCTTGTAGGAAATGTATGCACGAGATATACCACGCAGCCAAAGTTTGTTTGAAAATCTTAATGAGAGTATGAGCAGTCATTGCAGAAGGTGTTTATGAAGTCCTTAAAAAGGTATAAGAATCATTCAGTCTTGTAGCCCAATGTTTCAATTTATTAATGTCCGAAAAATTTCCACTCCCTTTCACTCCACGAAGATTAAAAGAACATTGTCCATTAAATTCAATATTCAAAATACAGTAGGGCTTTTATCTTACAATAAAATATAATGTGTGGTTCAGGTTACTTGTTTCTTTTGAATCCGGGTTCCTGATTGTGCATCAGTTTTTCTCCAGTATGATTCTAGTATGGTATTTTTATTTAACCGTGTCAATTTAAAATTAGATAAAATCCCAAATATTGTTCTGACCACACATAATTTGACGGGTTCCTCATTTCAAAACAGTTTCTCCAGATGCAAGGTCGACTGTATATTTCTTCCTAACTGAAAATGGACAATATTGGTTTTGAAGGATACGTACGATAAAACAGTAAATCTTGAATGCGTTTAAATCACATTTTCTGGGTAACCTCGTCATGTTATCATTCAAAGCAGTTTATATGTTGCAATTCATAATGGATGATTTTCAAATTCAAGAAATGCACCCTTTTAATCACATATTTTAAATATTAGCTTTAGAGTAAAAAGGTGACAGGGTAAAGCTGTTTTCTGTTTGAATGTGCTTTCTTTAATTTTAATAATTTGGCACGTTATAGGTAACATTGTACCTACCCTTTTCTAAGGCTATTTATGATGTACGAGAGAGAGAGAGAGAGAGAGAGAGAGAGAGAGAGATGATGATGATGATGATGATGATGACCATATTGTAAATCAACAGAGTCCTTCATTTGTCACAGAATAATTTCGAAGTGTAATAGATAATTTGGTTTCTTTGTAATTGTTTTATTTTATGGTACATCGGCACTTAGAGGCTTTGTTGTGCCGAAGCATGTAAACTGCCTTACCTACGAACAAGCCAGCTTATTATCTAGATGAATAGACATAAATATAGATATATTGATAGACAGATAAGAGTTGAAAGAGGCGAGTTGTTTGAAAACTAAAGATTTCTTATCCAGTAAACTATGGATTTTTATATCCTGACATTCAAATCAAAAGAATACGTAACAATGAATTTTTTTTAGAGTGAATAGCAAAAAATGACCCTTAAGTAAACTTAAATTATTCGTTTGAATTTCTAGGACCAAATATAGCAAATCAGAGTTTCTGTTTTCCTATGACATCCTCCGTTTGTCTTCACGCCAGAAAAATAAAATGATGTATTTCTAAAACAGCCTTCATCTATAAGATGGTTAGCCTTCATTGAATTGATCATTTTAACTTTTCTATTAGTAACAGCTAGAGGACAATACAGATTTTATGGGAAGTCATTTGTTACGAATATGTAATTAAATTGCTTGTGTGTTAGTTTTAAATTCTTTTTATTTTATTTTTGTTTCATTGTATTTTATTGTAATGATAAATTTCATTGGATTTGAATCTCTTTTTCGGAAAATTGACTTGACCCGATTAGATTATAACGATTTCTTCAGCACTATTTTTAGCTCACCCTGGTTCATAGATCTTGTAAACACTAAGCGGAAATGATTGGCTAATGCCAAGGTCATTTTCGGCCCACGTGTTAGCTGAGTTGTAAGCAGCCTTTCTTTTTTAATTTATTTCCAGTGTGAGAATTTGATTTTTAGATAGGGCTATTCTAGCTACGTGCTAAATGGCGTTTTTCTAATGCGATGTTCAAATTAGTGGTCATGTAATCCATCACGTGAGCCACCATGTGATCTAAAATCGAGGATTTAAACAGCCAATTGGTATTAAATTTATTCAGTCGTAATTTTTACACCTCAGAGCTCGAGGTGTTTAATTGTTGAAGCCAGATTGTTTTGAAGTTCATCTGTTTTTTTTTTTAATTTAATAATTCATTTTCTAGAAAACTACACAACTGCTTCATATTTAAAAAAGTTCTGGGAGAAAGTTATTCAGTGGAAATTTATTCTGGAATTCTAAACGGAAACATTATAAACTGTGATTTAATAGAGGATCTATTGCCATCAGCATAACAACCTCATCTGACGTCATCGCCTCCATATTGGAATTTCATCGAGATTCGAACCTGGATTCAATTAGAACAGTTTAGTGATAGGACTTATATTTTTTAACTTTAGGATTAATTTTTGGATTATATTCACAAACTGTAAGTCCTATTTACTATTTTTATCTTGTTTTTTAGGGAAATAAATTATTTTGTTAAAATTTTCAAAGCTTGTTGACTTCACTCTTTTCTTTTGTTACATTTGTACGAGCCTACACGTAACAGAAGAAAATTGGGTTGCTCGTTTTGGGATATATGAATTTTGGCTAAAATATTTCAGAAAATTGTTTTTTTTTTAAAAATTTAAATTCCCCTAGTTTTAAATCCTAAGTACTATTTTACATTTTGTTCAAAATCTTTAGTGAAAACAACAGGCTTTCATTCACAATGTCATTAAAAGTGGAAACTTTTCTTTCTAGTCCTACTCAGGAAAAGTTGGATATTTTGAAAAAAGATGATGCTTGAACTTGCCAGAAAATACGATATTTCTGAGGCAAAAGCGTCCTTAACGAAACAAGAAATAAAAAACATTTTGATTCAATATTTGGTAGAGAAGAATGTTCTTGATAAAAGTGTTTTGGTTTCGGTCAGTAAGTCGGTATCAGACTGACATAAAAGTAATGGAATTAAAAATGAAATATAAGATGGAATTGGAGTAAGGGAAGCTCGAGCGTCAGAAAGAGGAAAAACAAGTGCAATTACAAAAAGAACAAATGCAGTTGCAATTAGAAGAGAAGCAGTTGAAGTTGCAATTTGAGAAAGAGGAGAAAGAGAGACAGGGAAGAGAGAATGATAAACAAATGAAATTACAATTTGAGAGAGAGAGAGAGAGAGAGAGAGAGAGAGAGAGAGAGAGATGCAAATACCAGAAGTAAAGGATGAAAAGGAATTTCAAATTAGAATGAAAGAAATTGAGCTGGCAAGTGAAAAGTACATTTCCACTTCACATACAAATTCAAGTTTTGACATTGCAAGAAATACCAGGTTAGTGCCCCCTTTTAGAGAAAAAGTAGACAAATATTTTATTTATTTTGAAAAAGTTGCTGAAAATTTGAAATGGCCAAGGGAGCATTGAACTCAATTATTGCAATGTGTACTTTTTGGCAAGGCCCGAGATATTTATGCATTCCTGTCAGTATGGCAAAGTTCTGATTATGATTTGGTTAAAGAGTGCATCTTAAAGGGTTATGCGTTAGTCCCTGAGGCTTATCGGCAAAAATTCAGAAACTATAAAAAAAGAAGCTGGACAAACTTATGTCAAATATGCTAGAGAAAAAGAGTACTTATTTGAGAGATGGTGCTTAGCCAAGAAAGTTAAACATGATTATGGAAAATATCAAACAACTTGAATTACTTGAAGAGTTCAAGAACTGTCTCCCTAGTGACATTAGGACTCATCTTGAAGAGCATGAGATTGAAACCTTGGAAAATGCTGCTCTTGCTGCTGATAATTATTCCTTAACTCATAAAGTTCCTGTTGTAAGCAAATCTTTCACTCAGCAGTCTACTGGTAGATAAGTATTTCAGCCTAATACGACTCCTTCTAAAACTCAATCTGGCACAACTTCTAAATATCAAGCTTTTGATAAACTTGATTCAAAATCCTTGTCTATTCCTACGTGTACCTATTGCAAGAAAAAAGGACACGTCATTTCTGATTGCTTCAAATTGAAATATAGGCATCAGAATCAAGATAGACCTATCCCAAATGCTCTTATTTCTACGAGGTCAAGGTCACGGTCATGTATTGAAAGCAATACATCTAACAAACCCCAGTCTGATTTTATTAATGAGAATTATGAACCATTCATGTCGAAGGGTTCTATATCACTCTTGGGTGATTTGGCCAATCCTGTCCCTATTAAAATTTTAAGGGATACAGGAGCTTCGCAGAGTCTTTTATTATCAGGTACTTTGCCTTTTTCTGAGAGGTCCTTTTCTAATGAGAGTGTTCTCATTCAGGGAGTAGAGTGCGGCTTTGTTAATGCTCCTCTCTTTGTGTAAATTTATCAGACTTAGTTTCAGGACCTGTGACAGTCGGTATCGTGTCTACTTTACCCGTTGAGGGCATTTATTTGTTACTAGCCAACGACCTAGCTGGAAACAAGGTTGTGGTTAATCCACTTGTAACTGACAAGCCTTCTCTGGATCAGAAAGTTGATCCTATTGAAAAAGAATACCCTGATTTATACCCAGTTTGTGCAGTTACCAGAGCTATGGCAAAGAAAGCTCTTGAGAATGATTTTAATAAGGAAAATATTCCTTTAGCTGACACATGTATTGGTCAGGCTTTTGATGAGGTCACTCTCACTCCTAATTTGGATCAATCAAAAGGTATTGATCACAGTGATCCTCTTGTAACTATCATTCTCTTTTATCTAATCAGGGTGACAAACGACAATCACTTGTCGTCGAACAGGAAAAAGATCCTGAGATCTCCTGTTTGTTTCAGAGGGCCATTAGTGAAACTGAAGCTACTGAAGCACCTGACTGTTATTTCATTAAAAATGGAATTCTTATGAGAAAATGGAGACCTCCCGAGGTCCCAGCTAGTGACGAATGGTCAGTGAACTATCAGATTGTAGTTCCAAAATCTTACAGACAGGAAATACTTAGTTTGGCCTATGAAACTCTTCTGGCTGGTCATTTAGGGATAAATAAAACTTATCACAAGATCTTGACTCACTTTTATTGGCCAAAAATCAAAAGTGATGTTTGTAAATTTTGTAGATCTTGTCATATTTGTCAAATGGTAGAAAACCCAATCAGAAGATACCTAAGGCTCATCTGCAACCTATTCCTGCATTTGACGAAGCATTTAGCAGAATTATGGTAGATTGTGTTGGTCCCTTACCTAAGACCAAGTCAGGCAACCAATATTTGTTGACCATTATGTGTGCGTCAACATGATTCAGAGAGGCAATTCCTCTGAGGAAAATTAAAACAAAAATCATAGTAAAAGCTTTGATAAAGTTTTTTTTACTCAATTTTGGCCTTCCCAAATCTGTCCAATCGGATCAAGGGTCAAATTTTATGTCTGGAATTTTCCAGCTTGTTACGCTTGAATTCTGCACTCAGCAATTCAAGTCAAAAGTGAAATTATGGTTTCACAGAACTTTAATTGAGAGAACATTTGAGTTTTGTAATAGAGTTCATTCTCTCTTGCTCATTCTTCAATATTTTCTTCAAATTAGATTTTACGGCCCTTACAAAGTTAAGAAGAAAATGAATGAGTTAAATTATAATAATAGTACTCTGATCTAAATAAATTAATGGAGTACTAGTATACTGAAAGAGATAGCCAAGTAAATCATGCAATCAATTTAGTTGTACCTGTCCCACAAACTGAGGATTTAAGTGAAGAAATTCAATCGGACACTGTTGATCATGGAGCAACAAATCTTCGGAATTCGAAAATTATGAAAAATCTGGACCAGAAACTTTTACATAAACAAAAGCAAGAAAGAAATGAACTTAAACAGTTATTATTCGAATATGAGCACATGTTTCCAGATATTTCTACGAGGACAAACAAAATTTTTCACGACTTTGAAGCTGTAGATTCCAAACCTGTGAAACAACACCCATGCAGGATGAACCCTCTCAAACAGGAATACTTGAAAAAGGAAATTCAGTATTTGCTGGGGAACGATTTCATAGAGCCCAGTAAAAGTGATTGGAGTTCACCATGTATACTTGTTCCGAAACCGGATAAAACTTTCCGTATGTACACTGATTATAGGAAGGTGAATAGTGTGACAAAAACAGATTCATTTTCATTACCAAGAATCGATGACTACATTGATAAAATTGGAAATGCCAAGTACGTCACCAAATTTGACCTTCTGAAAGGATTTTGGCAAATTCCACTTACGGAAAGAGCGAAAGAAATGTCGGCATTTGTGACTCCAGATGACTCTATCAATATAAAGTAATGCCGTTCGGGATGAAGGGTTCCCCAAGTACATTTCAACGCTTGATGAATATGATTACGTCTGGTCTAGATAATTGTGATGCTTACATTGATGATGTCATCGTCTACAACGACACCTGGAAAGAACATCTAGCCACGATTCGGAAATTCTTTGACAGACTCAGTGATGCAAATTTGACTATCAATGTATGTAAAAGCGAATTTTGCCGTGCTAGTGTAACTTTTCTAGGACATATTGTGGGACATGGTCAAGTTAAACCTATAGATGCTAAGGTCAAGACTATCTCTGAATTCCCTGTGCCTGTCATTAAGAAGCAACTGATGCAATTTTTGGGTATGTCCGGCTACTATCGGAATTTTGTTCCAATTTTCCTAATATTGCTGAACCCCTGAAAAACTTGTTGAGTAAGAAAAGCAAGTTTCTTTGGTCTGAAAAATGTCAGGAGGCTTTTGATAGGTTAAAAGCCATACTCAAACGTGCGCCGGTTCTTACAGCTCCAAATTTCAATCAACCATTTAAACTATCTGTTGATGCAAGTGATGTTGAGGTTGGAGCAGTATTGATTCAAGAAGAAAGAAATGACATTGATCACCCAGTGTGGTATTTCTCTAAGAAATTAAAGAAGCACCAAAGAAATTACTCAACAATCCAGAAGGAATGTTTGGCTTTAATATTGGCATTACAACATTTTGAAGTTTACATTAGCTCAGCTCCTTCTACGATTGTTGTGTTTAATGATCACAACCCCCTTACTTTCATCGACAAGATGAAAAATAAAAATCAAAGATTATTAAGGTGGAGTTTGTTTTTACAAGAATATAATCTTGATATCAGACACATCAAAGGAAAAGACAATTTGATTGCAGATGCACTTTCCCGTGTATAGAAATATTATTTCATGTACACTTTGTATACTTCATAAAAGTTTTCGTATGTAATTTTGTTTTACCTCATGTATAATTTACATACGGTAAAAAGAAAGCTTTATTACATAAATCTTTCTTTTTCTTTATGGGGGGAAGTGTTACGAATATGTAACTAAATTGCTTGTGTGTTAGTTTTAAATTCTTTTCATTTTCTTTTTGTTTCATTATATTTTATTGTAATGATAATTTTCATTGGATTTGAATCTCTTTTTCGGAAAATTGACTTGACCCGATTAGATTATAACGATTTCTTCAGCACTATTTTTAGCTCACCCTGGTTCATAGATCTTGTAAACACTAAGCGGAAATGATTGGTTATTACCAAGGTCATTTCGGCCCACGTGTTAGCTGAGTTGTAAGCAGCCTTTCTTTTTTAATTTATTTCCAGTGTGAGAATTTGATTTTTAGATAGGGCTATTCTAGCTACGTGCTAAATGGCGTTTTTCTAATGCGATGTTCAAATTAGTGGTCATGTAATCCATCACGTGAGCCACCATGTGATCTAAAATCGAGGATTTAAACAGCCAATTGGTATTAAATTTATTCAGTCGTAATTTTTACACCTCAGAGCTCGAGGTGTTTAATTGTTGAAGCCAGATTGTTTTGAAGTTCATCTGTTTTTTTTAATTTAATAATTCATTTTCTAGAAAGCTACACAACTGCTTCATATTTATAAAAGTTCTGGGAGAAAGTTATTCAGTGGAAATTTATTCTGGAATTCTAAACGGAAACATTATAAACTGTGATTTAATCGAGGATCTATTGCCATCAGTATAGCAAGCTCATCTGACGTCATCGCCTCCATATTGGAATTTCATCGAGATTCGAACCTGGATTCAATTAGAACTGTTTAGTGATAGGACATATTTTTTAACTTTAGGATTAATTTTTGGATTATATTCACAAACTGTAAGTCCTATTTACTATTTTTATCTTGCTTTTTAGGGAAATAAATTATTTTGTTAAAATTTTCAAAGCTTGTTGACTTCACTGTTTTCTTTTGCTACATGTGTACGAGCCTACACGTAACACATTCCACACTCAAACCTTGCATCGCAGCATGGAGTGAGACATCAAAATGTGGGGTCAGACAACATTGCCAAATGTATTAAAAAAACACAAAACACCAAAACAACCCCCAACCTTTTCCTAGTGTTAAAAGCTACCTCTGACATTTGACTTCGTGCGCGAAGGAGAAACTGCATGTTTTAAGTCTTTGTGGAATGTCTTTCACTTTCGACAATGAGGTGCCACGACACAAGAGATAAGAAAAAATTGAAATTCTAATGCGAACGTGTTGGGAAAATAAACCGGAGCTTCAGAACCACGTGGATTTATATACAGAACACAAACAGCTCAATTACCTTCAGACTCTCAACCTGAATACGCAGAATGTTTGGTAAGGTATCCATCTCAATCCCACTGTAGCAAATTTTAGGAAATAATTGTTAAATGGGTAATGGGTCTATTAACCTTTGTTGTGGTTAGTTTAATGGATAGAGTTCATTTCGTCATGTCCAATTTATTGTGTCATTTTTGCGATGTAGATGTTACATCGCTGATTGTGTAAAGAGGTACTGGGTTCGAACTGGAAAAAGAAAGTCAGAACCTGATGTCTGCAACGCAGCAATTCTTTATCGACATCAGACATCACTCGATACAGAAGAATTACAGACAAATCAAATTATACATTTAAGATATACAATAAAACTGTTATATTTATTTTGAAGCTAAAAGACTTCACACATTCTGTAATTTCTGTAGTTTGGAATTAAAAGTAGTAAGGGAATACCAGGTTTCTGGCTCAAAGACCCTATTTCATACTAGGGACCAGGTGATAGCCAGTGATAGAACATTTATTTTCACATTCTAAGGCTTCCATCATTGATTTCGACTCGGAGACCACATTTTAGACTAGGGACTAGGTGATAGCCAATGATAGAACAGTTATTTTTACATTCCGAGGTTTCTATCATTGGCTCAAAGACCCTATTTCATACTATGGACCAGGTGATAACCAGTGATAGAACATTTATTTTCACATTCCGAGGCTTCTATGTTTGATTTTGGCTCGGAGACCACATTTTTAGACTAGGGTCAGGTTATGACCAAATGATAGAACAGTTATTTTTACATTTCGAGCTTTCTATCATTGGTCAGCATATTCTAGAGTTTAGACCTCATCGCCGATCATAATTGTTTCAACTGCAGATATTAGAAATATTTCATCATTGTGATAATAGAGACTAAACTTTATTCTACCGCTTACGCAACGACGACACTCGAATAAATCTTTCATTTGCAGTTTGTTAAGAGGATATTTTTTTATCAACGAAATATGCTTTCGATCGATCGAGGTCAATGGTAAGTTTAGTATACTTTTCTTGACTGATTGGATTATGAAATTATTAAATCCCTTTGATAACTCACAGCTTAATTTTTCGAGATAATTGAAATACTCGCTGTTATCAGATTTGATGAGCGAAAGTTTTAGCTTGTCACAATTACTAAAACATATTCCTGATATTTCATTACTAATTTCAACTGTCAACTGTTTTCCTTCTATCGTTAGATATTTGATTTTGCTATTAATGCTATTTGTCACTGTCAAATTTTCAAACATTATTTCTAAAGTTTAGATAAAATTTCATACCCTAGTCAGAGAAGATGATATCAAGTATAGATCTGTCATCACGACGGTATCCAAGTGCAAACGTATCTACTCCGTTTTCGCAATAACGTTTGTCATCAAAATTACTTAAACCGCGTTTGATAATAACATCTGTTTCAAGTTTATGATGATTTGTTCGAATAGCCATTGCTCTTATATAACTAACACCGCCGTCGAGCGCGTACTTGTAATCATCAAATCCCATAAACTTTTTAACAAAATCGCTAGGCAAACCTTTTGCTATTTTTGTCATTTTATTATTGTCTAACAACACGGCATACATTTTGCTACGCAATCCAATAAAGTATTTGATGATGCTCGAGTTCATTTCGTCCTTAAATTTACCAATAACCTTTTTATTTGCGTCGTCATGAAATTTATTATCGCGAGGGTAATCACAGAGATCAAACAGATGTCGGTTATCAAAGATATTTTGATAGACGTCCTCACATTCGATTTCATAAACGAGAGAGTCAGTATCAGTAAACAACAATCTACTTGACGGCCACTGCTTTTTGACAAATTTGTAATGAAAATCATACATCAGCCACTTTGACAAATCTAGCACAGAAGCTCCAACATAAATTGGCTTATTTAGTTTTAGATTTGTTTTCCGCCGCTGTATCGCGACAAGATTTTCATTAAATATTTTCATGCTGACAAAATCATCGTCCGACACAAGTTTGTTTCGGCGGTTGATATCATTAACTAGCTCGATGTTTACTCGTCTTCTAATATTTTCCATGGTCTTACCAAAGTCGGAGTTGTTCATAAGTTTAAAGAAGTTTTTCTCAAAATCAGTTTTCGCTAGAGCTCTCCTAGAAGTATTTGAGTTAATATAACCTCTCATCCACGGCGACTGATTAAATTTTAGCACGCGATGAACTTTCCTCAACACAAGACCAGCGTCTATTGCTTGTTTTAAAACTCTGTAATGCAAAACATAATTTCTCTTGTCGAGTAAATTTGGGACTAGTTTTATTTACGTTAGAATCTTGTCTTGGTGATGCTATTGCTTGTTGTTCTTGAGATAATAAACTATAGTCTATTATCATTGACTCCGCACAAAACGGATAATCGTTATGTAAATCATGTAACGAAACAGGATAATCGAGATCAACTTCAACGAAATAGGAGACATCGGCAGGTATCTTTTTTTTCCGTCTCCGCCAGAAATTGGTCAGGTGTAATCCAACGAAATCCGTCAAATGGCATTGATTCGCTCATAGAATGACCATACAAATTATTGCAATCTAGATAAATGATATACTTCGATACAAGATCAGGGTCGTACTCGATCATGTATTTGTTATTTGCTTTCGAACACTTTTTGTTATCACGCTAATACCGCCTCTAATACCTTTCTCGATAAAGTTAAACATGTCAACGTCTGTTAGTAACTCTACTTTACTAAACTTTAACAGAACATCCCAAGATAACCTGGGACAAGAGTAATACCAACAAGAATTAAGTCCGTAATTGATATAACTCACTTTCCTAAAGCTTTCAAATACGTCCGCGAGTAATAATACATCAGTTTTCAAGTACAAATCATGATAATCACCAAACGTCTTGCAATCAAATTCTTTCCAAATATCTTGTGCGTACTTATACTCGCTATCAGTTATGTTTTCATTTTTTTAGTTGCGAATAAAATTTGTCTTTGTCGGGTAAAGAAATTTCATCAAATTTGCTTCAATCGTCGAGGTATTCATACGGAAACACTCCTTTTTTGTCAATAGATTAAATTTATCTCCAAAACAATCTCGTAGGTTATTAAACTCACTATAACCCTTCACTAGCTCATCCGATGATGCCGCCATAAATTGCAGGCTGGCAATGAAACGCAACTTACCTAGCGTAACCGACATATACTTTTCAAAATTATTTGGAATGCACTTGATTTACATTATCAAGTTTTAAACGAGACTTTATTTCATCATTACCAAAAGCTTCTACTATAATATGACTGTCATATCCTCTGAAATTGTGAAGAATAACTGGAATTAAATCTGGAGCATGAAACCTTAAATTACATTTATCATGAGCCGCTCCACGATACTGTCCTGTTAGATGACAATGGTCACGTACTTTTTTATTATCAGAAACGTCTAAAGCTTCTTCACAAATGTGACAAAATTCCGCCTGTTCGTGATCAGATTTCTGCTGGGTTGTTAATTCTGTCATTGGAACATTTCTTTTTAAGCGTATAAATACATCATCAATTTCGTCAATCAACTGCTTGAGAAGCCAAACAGTCGGATCCTTACCACGATATAATTTAATAGGCTTTGATAAACTCGGATCACTACAAGATACTAACTTATACGCTACCCCGCACGGAATATGATTTTGAATTTTTCTCGTACTAGATTGATTAGGATTATTTTCTGCTCCAAGCACAGGCTGTAGTATACACTCAAAGTCGACGTATAACACGAAAGGAATTTTTAGTTTGTGATTATGATTGACAAATTGTAACAAATTATGATCGCTAGAAGGCATTGTTATCCGTTGTACGTCATTACAATACTGCAGGTGCCTCTGTAATTTTCATTATCATTGCAACCATGCAAACAAAGATAACAGAAATACTTTTTATTTTTGTCTTTGTTATACTGTCTGCCAACGAGCCCGTTAAAGTTTTTGATCCAAACGTAATGATTTTTATAAAACAGCAAGTTTATTGTCGATTGAGAGGCTCTTTCTGAAATATATCTCGGATACACGTTCTCACGCTCATCTAATCCGAAAACATTTACTGAAATATTATTATTTTGCTTTTCGAACTTTGGTATTTGATTTTCTGCAACGTTTCCCGTCAATACCAGTAAAATTCGATCTCGACACATAAGCAAGATACTTGTCAACGCGATCAGCATTTTTTCTGCTGCAAACAACGCAGAAAGAATAGCCCACTGAAAACATTTTTGATCAAAGTAGTTCTTCACGTTTATACAACATTTTTTATTTTTTATTTTTTGTGGTAAGTCAACATATGCGTCGCTACCGCGTAATACGTTATATTTCATTGTATGAAATAAGATTTCAGAAATCATTTCAAACTTCCAGCCCGAACATAGTTCAGTAAATTCTTCTATCTTTTTCCAGATTTTCTGGTGTATTTCTTCGGCTAGCAAACGCATATTAGTTCCAAGCAAAACACGTCTTGACTTTGCGTTAATATAAGGGTCTGAAAAATCATTGTCAGTCGATTCGTCTGTTACAAGCAGCTTTGAAAATATAACGTAATACTGCACTAGTATTCGCAAGCCGCTGTGTTTTTCAAGTTCAAGTTTTACGGTTGGTTCTAACAAATGATACAGATCAGTTGCAGTAAAATTTACAAGTACGATTTCTTTATCAAACCTATAGCTGTTGTCAAATCCGGCAAAGGCGGTTGCTATTTGTGTAGGTTTCCCCATAAGACTCTTTTTAGCTATATCACGTAACTGCAGCATTGTTATATAATGTAGTATCATATATCTAATTGACTGTTCGATCGATAACTCACTGCGCACCAGCTGAACAATCAATTAGAGATACAAAATTGCTTATAGTATAATGGCACAGAATTTCGCAAGTGAACAAGAACACTATTACGTTCACCCTGTTTTCAACGAGTACGCGGGAAATATGTTGGGGTCGGTGATTCACGTGAGATATCAAAAACCGATTGGCAAAGCAACACCAGCCGGCTATAAGATCAGCGTCATCGGAGATAATACTGAACGAGTTGAAATGCTTAAGAAAGATTTTATTTACACGTTATTCTGTGATGAAATTCCAGAAGGACAACGTGTATATCATGTTAACGGTGCGGTTACCGATGACAGCATTAAAAACTTCTCTTTGCAAAACGAATTTCAACCTCACCCTGTGTTTGATTTGTATGAGGCCTCTGACAAAGGAATTATTCGACATAGAAAAACGAAAAAAGTATTAGGTAATTTGCAAAATAGCGGATATCTCAAAGTAAATGTTCGAGGAACAATAACCGATGAAGTTACTTATTGAAACCATCGTTTTGTTTATGAGACTTTTAACGGCGCTATTTCAACTGGTTTAGTCATCGATCACATCAACAAAATTAAAACAGATAATCGTCTAGAAAATTTAGATTTAGTTACTTCTCAAGAAAATACTAAACGTGGAGATGCTGGTGGTGCTAGATCTGCTAGACCAGTAATTTCAGTAAATACCGAAACAGATGAGGAATTAAAATTTCCTTCAATCTTATCTGCTGCTAAGCACCATAAAATTTTCAGCAAATCAGTGAAGGATGTAGCAAATGGCAAAACAAGATCAGCTACATCAATGTTAACCTTTGACAGGATCGTCTTTAGATATGACGATTAATTATATTTTCTAACTCACTTTTGGTAAGACAGTTGTGAGCAAAAATTAGAACATCATTTTTGTTAAATTTTAGCGTCATTACTGCACTGTCATTAAGTTTATTTTTTTTCTACCGCTGTCAGCAGAATTTTGTTAGATTCGCCTTGCATGACATTAACATCAACAGAATAAGAACTGTAACCCGACAAGCATTTTCGCACTGCCTCAGCTAATTCTCCGTAACTTAATATAGTAACCCTCTGATGATACTTTATTTCGTCAGTCATTCTATTATTATATAATTAGATAAAAATATATTATAATATGAATCTGATGAAACGACTTGCTGATATATACGCGGACGACAATTTTACAGGGGGAGATATAATAATCTCGGACGACAAAATCGTCTGCGATACGATCGTCACATCGGTTGGTTATACTGAGGACGACATTTTATTTAACAATGACGACGAACAAGACGAGATTGTAGGTGTAGTTGACAAGAAAAATTACAGCAGACCGACTACTGGACGATATAATGTTAAGTATCATATTGGTAAAAAAATAATAAAATTTAATTTTACTGTCACAGAGCAACAAGTGTTTTGGCAGCTGACAAAACCTTCTTAAACACGAAAATAGCTGGCCAACAAAAGAGCATAAAATTTGATTTCATATTTGCTAAGATATTTAACCTAATGACGATCTCTGATGATCGCAGACAATATCTAGCATCGTTATGTAAGCCTGTAAAATGTAAATCCGTCAAACGTAAGTATGAGGAAATTTATAACAACATTATTTTATCACAGTTGATGAAATCGACCTAGTTGGTACCCAACTATTAAATTTATCGCTGTATCCCCTCCACTTGACGAGACTTTTGTTGCCGCGCTTCCTAATAACTTTTTCGATAACAACTACATCTTGTTCAGTTTTCTGAAGTTCTTGTTCGTAAAAACTACCATTTGCCGGTTCCCCTGCTAGATCCTTTAACGCATATGTTACAGTATTGTTAAAAGTACTTTATCAATAACAAACACTTCTTCGCTCCAATTTGGAGTAAATCCTTTGTCAAACACCCTTTTCACTAACGAAATTCTAACTTTATCACCAACTTTAAATTTGTGTCTGCGGTACATGTTTTCATTTGCTAATATCGGATTTTTAATTGCGTCATTTGGTGACATCCTGGTGGTTCGATGTTTTGTGTTATTATATTTGTCAACTATCTGCGGAAGATCATCAATATACCTGTTTGTGTTTTTAGCTGTCATATGTTTATGTATAAGTTCGTTTAGTGTACGATTAAATCGCTCGACGACAACGCTTTTTCCTTCATTTCCAGTGAAATACTTTTTGATGTTATTTTGCTCCAAAAACTGCTCAAATTTTTATTGAAAAACTCCGCTCCGTGATCAGTCCAAATTTTATTTGGTTTTCTTTCTGTGTTTGTTTTTATTTGCGCTAGCGAATCAGTCACTGATGTCCCTGTTTTATCTGAAACGGGTACACTAAACGCGTACTTACTAAAAACGCCTATAACGTTAAAAAGATACTTTTTTGGAGCGCCATCGGCGTCAACATTAAATTGAGCAAGATTTGAGACATCTACTAAATCTATCGTCCAGATATCATCCACAGCATTTGCGACAACCTTACGTCGTGTAAACGTTTTTTTTTTAGGTTTATGTAATTGAGACGCAAGCGTCTCCGCTGCCAGATCATCGTACAATTCTCTTTTGCCGAGTCCGAACTTGTATTTAGCACCAATTATCCCCTGCACAAACTTTCGATCAATACGTTCTCGCATATTTTCCGGTTTCATGTCACGCAGCTCATCTAGCATTAATTTGTCACACCCAGGCTTATCTTGCTCATTATCCCGATAACAGATATCATGACGCATTGCTATTGCATCAACTTGATTATAAGGCTCCTGCCCAGGTAATGGATTATCGTTATCTTCCAGTTGCTTGTCTAATGGATTATAAAGTCCTGTGTATTTGTGAAATGGCAATGTGAAACCTCCTTTTGGTTCCGGTAAGTTTCCAATAATTTTATGGATATCGATTCCGCTGCCAATTATTTCACGGCGACTGCAACGTTGACAGTATGTAACGATTTTATCCTGTTGTATGCAAAGATCTCTATCACAATCACAATCAAATTTCATTTTATTTTATTAATCGTTATACAAAATTGCAAAATGTTTGTAATTATTATAAGATCTGAAAATTTTTTTTGTGAAAAATGCTTTTTCTGCCGTTTTCTGGCCAATTTTACCTGTTTTTTGGGGTAAAA
This sequence comes from Megalonaias nervosa, assembly GCA_016617855.1. Classification (NCBI taxonomy): domain Eukaryota; kingdom Metazoa; phylum Mollusca; class Bivalvia; order Unionida; family Unionidae; genus Megalonaias; species Megalonaias nervosa. The sequence goes on along the minus strand of JAECUM010022295.1, from coordinate 22,545 downwards.
TGGTCGAAAAATCAGAGAAAACTGGTCCAATTTCTAATTTTTTGAGGGTCAAACCCCGAGGGGGTTAACGGGAATTTAACATAGAAAATTGAAAAATCATTTTTTTTTGCTGGTTTTGGACTGTTTTTCTGCACAATTTTGCACACTTTTTCAGAGATTTTAAGCAAAACATAAACCAAAAACCAGTCCAAAACCAGGAAAAAAAATGATTTTTCAATTCTCCTATGTTATATTCCCGATAAAGACAAATTTTATTCGCAACTAAAAAATGAAAACATAACTGATAGCGAGTATAAGTACGCACAAGATATTTGGAAAGAATTTGATTGCAAGACGTTTGGTGATTATCATGATTTGTACTTGAAAACTGATGTATTATTACTCGCGGACGTATTTGAAAGCTTTAGGAAAGTGAGTTATATCAATTACGGACTTAATTCTTGTTGGTATTACTCTTGTCCCAGGTTATCTTGGGATGTTCTGTTAAAGTTTAGTAAAGTAGAGTTACTAACAGACGTTGACATGTTTAACTTTATCGAGAAAGGTATTAGAGGCGGTATTAGCGTGATAACAAAAAGTGTTCGAAAGCAAATAACAAATACATGATCGAGTACGACCCTGATCTTGTATCGAAGTATATCATTTATCTAGATTGCAATAATTTGTATGGTCATTCTATGAGCGAATCAATGCCATTTGACGGATTTCGTTGGATTACACCTGACCAATTTCTGGCGGAGACGGAAAAAAAAGATACCTGCCGATGTCTCCTATTTCGTTGAAGTTGATCTCGATTATCCTGTTTCGTTACATGATTTACATAACGATTATCCGTTTTGTGCGGAGTCAATGATAATAGACTATAGTTTATTATCTCAAGAACAACAAGCAATAGCATCACCAAGACAAGATTCTAACGTAAATAAAACTAGTCCCAAATTTACTCGACAAGAGAAATTATGTTTTGCATTACAGAGTTTTAAAACAAGCAATAGACGCTGGTCTTGTGTTGAGGAAAGTTCATCGCGTGCTAAAATTTAATCAGTCGCCGTGGATGAGAGGTTATATTAACTCAAATACTTCTAGGAGAGCTCTAGCGAAAACTGATTTTGAGAAAAACTTCTTTAAACTTATGAACAACTCCGACTTTGGTAAGACCATGGAAAATATTAGAAGACGAGTAAACATCGAGCTAGTTAATGATATCAACCGCCGAAACAAACTTGTGTCGGACGATGATTTTGTCAGCATGAAAATATTTAATGAAAATCTTGTCGCGATACAGCGGCGGAAAACAAATCTAAAACTAAATAAGCCAATTTATGTTGGAGCTTCTGTGCTAGATTTGTCAAAGTGGCTGATGTATGATTTTCATTACAAATTTGTCAAAAAGCAGTGGCCGTCAAGTAGATTGTTGTTTACTGATACTGACTCTCTCGTTTATGAAATCGAATGTGAGGACGTCTATCAAAATATCTTTGATAACCGACATCTGTTTGATCTCTGTGATTACCCTCGCGATAATAAATTTCATGACGACGCAAATAAAAAGGTTATTGGTAAATTTAAGGACGAAATGAACTCGAGCATCATCAAATACTTTATTGGATTGCGTAGCAAAATGTATGCCGTGTTGTTAGACAATAATAAAATGACAAAAATAGCAAAAGGTTTGCCTAGCGATTTTGTTAAAAAGTTTATGGGATTTGATGATTACAAGTACGCGCTCGACGGCGGTGTTAGTTATATAAGAGCAATGGCTATTCGAACAAATCATCATAAACTTGAAACAGATGTTATTATCAAACGCGGTTTAAGTAATTTTGATGACAAACGTTATTGCGAAAACGGAGTAGATACGTTTGCACTTGGATACCGTCGTGATGACAGATCTATACTTGATATCATCTTCTCTGACTAGGGTATGAAATTTTATCTAAACTTTAGAAATAATGTTTGAAAATTTGACAGTGACAAATAGCATTAATAGCAAAATCAAATATCTAACGATAGAAGGAAAACAGTTGACAGTTGAAATTAGTAATGAAATATCAGGAATATGTTTTAGTAATTGTGACAAGCTAAAACTTTCGCTCATCAAATCTGATAACAGCGAGTATTTCAATTATCTCGAAAAATTAAGCTGTGAGTTATCAAAGGGATTTAATAATTTCATAATCCAATCAGTCAAGAAAAGTATACTAAACTTACCATTGACCTCGATCGATCGAAAGCATATTTCGTTGATAAAAAAATATCCTCTTAACAAACTGCAAATGAAAGATTTATTCGAGTGTCGTCGTTGCGTAAGCGGTAGAATAAAGTTTAGTCTCTATTATCACAATGATGAAATATTTCTAATATCTGCAGTTGAAACAATTATGATCGGCGATGAGGTCTAAACTCTAGAATATGCTGACCAATGATAGAAAGCTCGAAATGTAAAAATAACTGTTCTATCATTTGGTCATAACCTGACCCTAGTCTAAAAATGTGGTCTCCGAGCCAAAATCAAACATAGAAGCCTCGGAATGTGAAAATAAATGTTCTATCACTGGTTATCACCTGGTCCCTAGTATGAAATAGGGTCTTTGAGCCAGAAACCTGGTATTCCCTTACTACTTTAAATGCCGAATAAATTACCAATAATCAAAAAATGCTTAAGAATAAAATGTTACAGACTAATACCACAGTTATTTTCAATCGAAGCATTTTATCGAATGTTTGTTCTAAAAAAACTAAAATATTACTTTCTGTAATTTAAAAGGTATTTTGTTACTAAATTAATTATTTTGTGCATTGAAGTTGGTAGCAAACCATTTCTACAAAAATAGAGTCTAATATTATAAATTGACACAATATCTAAATAAATTTAAACAATCCATGACACGATATTTAAAAATTAATATTGTATAATAATAAAAGTTCACAGAAGCTTTTAAAGTAAGTGAAATAATTTCCAAATATGTTTCTTCTCAATGTATTAAGACACCTAGGAGAAATCTCTAAACTAAGACTAATTACATTTCTCTTACCTGAAAAAAGAAAGGAGGAATCTGAAGTCTGCAACGCAGCAATTCTGACTAGGCTGTTAAGACGGAGGGTATATATAGTTTTTTCCCCCATACTGGCAGACATTTGCTTTGCCCTTACAAACTCAGTTTCAACTTAAGTGTTACTGTAGCACTGACCGCTGCTCGTGCTTCCGAAAAACCACAAAGAGCCCCCCCCCCCTCCTTTTTGCATTCCGCTTCCAAGAATAATTTTCCTCGTACAAAAATGCCTACAGTGCACACACACTCTGTATTAATCAATGCATTTACGTCAGCGGCTGGGAATGTTGGCGTAAATTGTTTTTCTTATGTATGAAGTGTATATGCTACCCTTTTTTTTATTAGAATATACAAGAATGCTGTAGTACATAAGAACAATAATAATTTCTACTGAAGATCTGTTTTACAGTAATACAGTTCTAACAATGATAGACTTTATTAAAGGCATACAATTTTGAATTACACAATACAGAAATTATAACCATCATCATCTTTATTAAAATTACACAAATTTAAATTGCAATGCCAGAAATTGCACTTTATAAAAATTGCTCAAAAATTCCATAGTGATACAAACACATCCACCTGTACGACGACAACTGTGCAATAAATTGAACAAATCACAAAAAGCATCCGAATCACCATAAACAGAGTAAGCATCCGCAGAATAAAGTTTGTATCCCCGCATTTTTTTAGAGGTTTAAATTTTTTCTGGAAGAGTCAGTGATATAGTTTAGGAAATGGAAACGTGATTAATCCTGCTGACAGATGTCACAAGGGCACGATCTTGTCAATATTTTTTCACAGCTGCCATGTATTCTTTAAGGGAACCTCCGGTACTTCTTCCAAATTCATCAAAGATTGCGTCCTTGTCAACAATTTTATATGCATTTGACCGCAAAGTTATCTAAAGCCAGGGATATTGATTTTAGAATTATGTTGAAAAAGGAAATTATCATATAAAAGAGCACGAGACTAATCAATTAAAGAATTCTTGGTGTATATTTAATCTGGATTGCTTATGGCAGATTACATTTGCGAGAACATTGCAAGTCATACTATAGATGACAACATATACAGTATAGAAGGGCAAATATCACTTTATTAAGATTGTAGAACTGGAAAGTACAATCTTGTCGGTACTTATTTCTCTGTGATCAATATACTTAACCACTGCAAATTTAACATGGGCGGCCATTCTAGAAAATATTGGACTGCACTCAAGGAAAAAAAATTGCTGAAAGGAATGTGTCAGTTTCAATTGGGCAAAAGGAATATTCTTCAACTGTACACATAAAATGTGCAACAGACAGGTGATTCGTTAAGGTATCACGGTACCAATTGTTTTTCCATAGACCTCAATGCTAATGTTTTGTGAAATAAATATACTTTCTATCCTACCTCAGCATGCATGTCACCCACTGTCACAGAGAACAATGTTAGATTGTCAATTTGACAAGGACAGAACCAGGTACTCCATTGCATTTAAAAGAGATAACTCTGCTGGAACTAGACAGGGGTAAGAGTTATCTAGTTACACCAGACACATTTTCAGTCATGTGTACCACATTTTAAAAAAATCATAAAAATACAAAATGTGATATAGTTATGAATTAACATAATCTCACATGTTGCCAAGAGGCTCAACATTTTTTTAAGCCTAACAGAAAGTACAACCCTTACATAATGCACCAATCACAGCTAGTTTTGTGGTTTATTTCTGAATGCAATGTTCCCTACACCTTAAGCTCCGCCCACCTGGGGTTGTACAATTGGTACCGTTATACCTAAAGTGGGACGAGCGTACAAGTCACGTGACCTCGAAACAGCTCATACAATATGTGATCTAAACTTAGCAGACACGGCATCAATAAACAGTTGGTTAAATTAAAAGCGTCTGTTGCCGCCTTTACACAATCTACCCTAGCGCCTACCATGTCACTGAGAGAATCAACATCGTGCCAAACTGTATTGAGTCAGGTTGCCGAGGATAAGTTTCAACCGTTTAGTGATTTCAACGTTCAATCCGCCCTTGTTAGGCGCCTGAATGCCAGCACGATCCTCTCGCAAACAATGCAATATATGATGCCTGTTGACTAGTCCGATAAATCAGCCCCCCCCCCCATCTATGTTGATACTGATGGGCAAGATGCCGTCTGATGTCACCTGTTTATTAAAATATGCAATTTTGCTGCAAATCTTTCCAAAGCACATCTGCTTACAGTTTAGACACTTACCAGTATTTTGTAACAGCCACATCTAGCGCGAAATTCAAAATGGCCACAGGAGGGTTGTGTTATTCCCAGTGGATTTACAAGTCGCCAAACAAATAATTTGATCCGGAAATAGTATGTACATTTTGCCAAAAGAACTTCAGCCGAAGGTAGCTCAGCATCCGCGAGAAGTACCGGTAAGTGTATAGAATATATACCGATGTGTGCAGACAAGAGTGGCAGCAGCTTTTTGCAGGCTTTAATGAAGAGCGAAATCAGCCCCGAAAACGCCAGTCATTATCATTATAGGTGTGGGGTTGATTTATCAGCCTACCAGTTGGCAAACTTCTGCTGATGGACATTGTACCAATTAATGCACGCAAGGACATCCTCAATGGTAAACACAGCGATCTTGCCTTATTGTTGCTCCTCGACATGGATTCTTGCTCAGGAACAAAAATTATCGACCAGAGTGGAACTCGGATTCTGGTGAAAGGGAATGATCCACGTTTGACCAGCGCACAAGTTTTTTTCTGAATTTCGTACTGTATACTCAACTATTATGTCCACATACTTAGTACCCGTTTCCTACGGCACATGTATGGAGTATCGGCTTTTTTCTTCACAAAGTCATAGCAATCCTCAGGATCAGGCTTATCGACATCTTCGCTAGCTAAGGCTCCGGTATATCAACCCTATCTACACCTTGGCGGATATTTCAGTGCTTTGTCCTCGCGACATCTATTCGATTTCATAGTGGCCTCCCTTAGAATGTAATGCAAACTAACCAATAGCGTGTAACAGCGGTGCTTTGTGCATCTGCCGAAAATGGTAGAGACAATTGACTTCAAAAGGACACTTTGTAAGTTTAACATACAAAATATGACTACATACCAGAGAGAAGTCATGTGTATTTGAGGAAAAGGATGTATTTGTACAAACAGGGACCGGCAGAGAAAAATTGCTTATTTACGAGTCCATTGCAGTTGTGTCCTCCCCTTCTCTCGATAATGTTGGAACATTGTTCAACTTGGAAAAAGTTGACTGTGATTGGTGGCAGTGGTTTGCCGTCACATGAAATGAAATTCACAGACCCGAAGTACTGAAATATCTGATCGATCCGCCAATGTGCAGATAGAATTAACATATCGGAATCTAGGCTAGCGAAGATGACTTATCGAGTTTCGGTTCTCAATGTCCCTATATACCTCGTATCAGCCCCTTTGCGGCGCCAAAATATTGGTGTCGGACATTCTTCACACCCCTATAATTTCCATCAAGTCTCTTTTTATGTGGTATTCCTATAGGGGAAATCAGAGCTCGGCAGGTTCATTGTGCTCAAACGAGATTTGCTTCTGTTATGCTAAAGATTATTTTATATTTACAATAAATCTTAAGTTAAACCTATGTCTTGTGTGTTGTTTAAATTATAATGTAATTGATTAAATGTTGGTCTCTGCCCTTACATAATGTCATTGCCAGCCGGTATATGTTAATAAGCTAGTAAATAAATTTAGAAATGTTGTCATGTAGAGCCAATCAGATGACTGGATAGAAGCATATGATCAAATAATGTGTCAGTAGTGTTGACATTCATACAACAACTGGGATGCATGTAGATATGTGATCTTTTCAACGTGGATGCTGTATTTAACTTAACATTATTTGCGGAAATAGCACGGCACACTTCCACCATGCCATATATCGGGGTCATTTTTCTTGCATAGAATACCGTTTCAGCTCTGTTCGGGGCCATTGTCAAGTTTCATACATTCACAACATCGCTTTTGCTCCCCTAGGTTGTGTCGGTACTTAAATGTACCAATCTGATTAAAATCAGACCTTCACTGTCCTGTGTGAAGATCTGACCGCTTAGGAACCTTATTCTGATGACCCGTGTTATTACCATAATCGCAAATTTTATCAGCCAGTCAGACGAAGCCTTATATCAGGAGTCGGCAACCTATTTTACATAGGGTGCCACTTTTTTACTGATTAATTACAAAATAAATGAGCGCATGCCACCAGTAAGAGAGTAACATCGTTAAAATCGAGATTTTTGGCTGCCCTTTGCATGCCACACAAAACCTCGTGGCGTGCCACCTTCTGGCACGCTTGCCGTAGGTTGCCGACCCCTGCCTTATATCTTAACATTTGGGAGATTGAGCTACTCTATTTTCTTGCGATTTACTATCAAATTTTGGATATTATCCCTACGCCGACTAACTTCGAGGTCACGTCTGTATGTAAAGAGCAACTAGTTAGTTCCAAACACGTGGCCCCATTACTTTGTCAATTTTCATGACGTCAGTGTAATACACCTCTTTGAAGAATTTTTAAACTCAGCAAAATTCTTCCACCCAAAATTGTATATGTGTCTTTGCAAAGCTTAATATTGCCCGTGCTTATTGGAGTACTTCCGCTGTGAAATCTTCATTTTCGTAGGTGCGTCTTTTGTATTTTGTAAAGCTCTTTAATTTCGAAAGTAAGTAAATCTTGCTTATAAATCGCAATCCAATAACGCCTAAATAGAAGTGATCGGTTTAAAAAAAACAAACAACAAGGAACTTACGAAGTTTGAGTAGTATGACGGAAGAGCATCAACGTGTGCCGAACGATTTGAATCACTTTCAAATTTCCGAATTGCTTTTCCATTGGCTAATTAGAAGCTCACCAGAGCATGGCCCTTAAGCGGTCGCTGTCAGATCTTCACGTATTAAAGTGGAGATCTGATTTTAATCAAATTGTTAAATGTACTCAACTATTATGCACATATACTTCATACCCGCTTCCTACGGCGCATGTATGGAGTATCCAGGCCCGGCCCTAGGGCAAGGCGAACGAGGCAACCGGCTTGGGCCCCTCGCTTCCCCGCAATGCACTTTTTAGCTTGTGGCCACGCGCTCATCGCTTACTGCCTTGGGCCCCGCACATCCTATGGCCGGGCCTGGAAGTATCGGCTGCTGTTTGTTTGGAATTTTTCTTATTGATTTTTTTTTTAAATCATGGCAATCCACATAAGGATCAGACTTATCGCGTTTCGGTTATCAGTGTCCCTATATACCTTGTATCAGCCCCTTGCGTCTCTCCACATACTGGCGTTAGACACTTCACAATACTACAAACTCCCCTAAGTCTCTCTTCCTGAGATAATCCTATAGACGAATTCAGAGCTCGGCTGGTGCAGTGTGCTGTGATGAGATTCGCCCCGTTATGCCAAAGATTATTTCATACGTTTAATATACTTTTAATTGCACCCATGCCTTATTGTTTAAATTAGGAGCAATAAATTAATTATCTTCCTAGTATGTTACCCTGGTTGCCAAATAACCAACTTTCAACAAAACTAACATGCCACTATTTGGACTCTATACAATACGAGTCTTCACTTAATTTAATCTGCAATGTCCATTAAATTTAATCTGCAATGTCATTAAATTTAATCTGCAATGTCCATTGAATTTAATCTGTAATGTCCATTAAATTTAATCTGACACATCTGGTTTCATTTTATCTTGTCATTCTTGTTTTTCACACTGAAATTTTGCATAGTGAAAAGTTTTAATGTGGATATGATCAAAATAGAATGAATGTTTTTGGTAGTGTACTTCCTTGAACAAGCTTCTTTTGTAAAACGCAAATAAGCTGCTAACTAATCCATTTCTGTTCATACAGATACATACACACTTTTACATATACACGGGTTCCACTAATTTCCTAAACCAGGAATTCTTGGGTACAAGTTCCTGAGTTAAATATTATAAGTCCCAATTTATTCAACAGTTGTTTGATCTTAAATTTCTTAAGTATGAACATATTAGTACACTTACAGTTGTGAAAACCAGGAAGCGAAAAATTGGTTTTGTTAATGGCATTTCTAGCACATTAACCTATTATCATGCAGAGGAAATCTAAGTGGTTGGCATGTGGCATGTATGTACAACCCACTCGGACTTTGGCCAGACGAGCTAAATATGTGTAAAACAGAGTCCCTCGGAGGAACTGGCACTCAATTAGCAGAACAGCATTTAAGGGAATCCAAGACAATACCATTTTTCAACAGTAACATTTTAAAGACGGTTACTGTGGCGGCAATACTGGATGCAAGATCGACGCCATTTTTATTTAGGACAAACTAGACTTCACTAGAAGTCTTTTGATGAAACTCCATGTCAGTATGAGCATCCATTCAGGAGGAGTAGCGACAACAAGATTGTTCAGATGGCCATCATTGTTGGCTTATTGAATGTTACATGGAGAAAGTTTTTTGGTGCAAACCTCTTGTCGATATGACCATCCATTCGGGAGGATCGGCGGCACGATTTTCAAGATGGCTACCATATTGTGCGTTGGATTGGCATTTTATTACTAACTTGTTGAACTGTAAGTCATACATTCGGTAGAATTCTCTTAGCGCTTGTCGCGATACGTGTCTCTTTTCAGATCGGAAACTGTTTACACAACTGGGGTACTTCGGCTTGGTCGTTAAACTAAATGTGATGAGTACATTTGGCAAGTATTTTGTCGTAGTTCTAACCTTGCATTCATCACGGAAGTTTTACAAATACATGTTTAAAATACGGACTACTTAGAAAAAACCCAAAATGCTGACTCCCAACATTGTTCATCTGCAGGTGATGATTTTGTCTGGTAAATACCGCATGATGACAGCGATGACGACGATGATTTTTTTAAAAAGAAAATTGAAGTATATCGGGTGATTGGAGCTGCAAAAGTGTTACCGGAACCCCAAAATGATGTGGAATACTAGTCCGATGTACGTGCTGGTTGACAAAAACAGACGGCATGCCGATTAACTCCCTATTTTGCAGTATTTCGAAATGTAGACAAATCATAATACCAAGCCTAATTAAAATACAGCCAATCTAAAAATGGAGATTGGAATTTAATTTATTTTCTCAAACAATTCATTACTGACGGATCTTGTACTACAACCTATATAGCACTTTATGGGTAAAGAGAAACTATATAATTAAGAATCCAAAAGAAATTAAAAGGTAAGGATATGGGAAAAAGCAGACTATGACATTGATTTAGTTAAAACCCTAATAGAGAATTATGGAACAGATAAGAAATCTGGCATGGTAGTCGGCAAAGCACCGATTAATGAAACTGAAACTTTGAGCTAGTTAGTAAAAAATCATTTTTTTTTTTAGCAGAGATTTCCAAAAGACAATACATATGAGCTATGGAAAATTGCACATAACAACCATAAAGAACAGTTTCCCAACGTGTTCAAGCTATATATGCATATCCCCTTCAGACTACAGACTGCGAAAGGGGTTATAAGCACAGAACAATATTAATACACGGATAAGGAACAGATTAAGTTCAGAAACAACAGATTAATGTTTATTCAGCTAGAGGGGACATATTTTGAGGATTTTGATTTAAATAGATATCTAACAGAGTGGAGCACGAACGAAGAGAGACTGATATTTAAGTGTTAGGCAATTATTGAAATACAGCCGCCCCCTTTGCCCTACCCCACCCCCTTATTTTGGTGAAAATGGGGAGCTCTCTACCTTTACATAAAATCGTGGAAGCTTCTCTGATGTTCACGTGGTTTCAATTTCAATTCTATATTAACAGCAGTGAACACAATCTTTGGACACGGACCGGACGCAACAGCCAGTTTCTGAGCTGGCTATTCAAACTCCGATGCAAGTATAATGATCTTATTTAATGGCATATAATGCGTTGACTGAGAGACAATACGCCAATGTTAATAATGCAATCACGAGAGCCTGTAGCATATTCATAACACTGTTCGCAGCTGAGATCACTGACATGGCCAAAACTGGAAAGAAATTTCCGCTTCTCGCAGCGATACCAGCACTGCTAGCGACTGTAAAGGCTGCCGCACCAGCCATTGAAAAAGCTGTGGCGCTTGGTGCCACTGGATATGCCAGACATAAAATAGCAAAAACAGTAAGAGGGCAAACTTACAAAAAAAAAAATCCAGGCTGGTTCTAACACCATAAATGGTTCAGGGTGATGCCAATGTCAAATTTTGATACAGTGGCTGAAATGTGAAATAAACTGAAGGGGGAGTTTTCATTCAAGATCAGCTGCCAGACAATGTGGAGAAAAGAAACCGGAATAATCAACCTGGATTCCGCAGACAGTCATGGAATGCACTGGTTCACGTAATTCATTAGTCCACGTGCAATCATCTCAAGATTTTATCAGGCACATGCGGCATCAAAAGCTCCACTCTGGCCATCAACATTACCAACACGATGCCAGGCCCTTCGATATGTGGGAGCAAGCTGCTAGAGGCACTGATTACTATCACCAAGGGTCCAAATCCTGTATTGGCATCGTTAGAGCATAACAGCGGGCAGTGACACATTGAAGTAGACCAACATTTTATAATGGTGGATATTAAAGAATGATCCAAGTTGGGAGTGGGGACCACATCTAAATTTGCAAGCCAAGATGAATTATCGGCATTAATAAACATTGGGGTCATAGCAATTGCCAATCGCAAAATTGGTATTTGCTGCCACGTGCTATCGTAAAATTGGTATTTGCTGCCACGTGCTAGTCATTTACCAGCAGGCTTAGCAAACTTGAATGACGTTACTCCAAGTCATACCTGCATGAAATCCATTGGAAAATGATTTTTCTCAGAAATGACAAGTATTTTAATCACGTCTTTAAACCGCTGATAGACTAGACAAAACCACAGCATAGATTAAACCCAACCCGGTACTTGCCATTTGCATTACTAGTCGCATCACTATACAAATCTCAAACTATGACATCTCTCCATTAGTCCTGCGATATCAACAAAGCTCCTTCATAATGTTGTTGTACAAATATTCAAATATATTAAAGTCAGATACCCATTGTAAAAACTTTAAAGTACATATAATTTTCAACTTATTTAAAGAATTTTCGTATCGCTATCATGCAGTTATGACTCAATGTAACAGCATTCAAATTTGCTAGACCATCTAGCAAGAGGCTATGCTTTGCTGCCAGCATGCTGGCTTCTTGTGATGCAAGACAGTATTCATACCTTTCAAGAAAAGATACCGATTTCATCGTGCCTGTGAACTAGTCTACCAGATTAATCTACTCGGCATTTGGATTGACTAAACCATGGTAAGCACCCAAATGAGCCAAACTACAACCTACGAATATTATGGTCAGAACTCAAAAAATTTAATGTATGATCAGTTATGACTTGTTACCTAATTGTTTCTGTTGTCAAGTGGTGGCTGAAAAATCCCAGGTTTTTGCAAACTTTCATCAATATTTGCAAAATTAAGGACTTTTCATGGTTGGGAAAATGTTTTGTCCTACTTCAAACTTTTTCCTGGTAGTGTGGGGAATTTTATTTTTCCTTCTCCCAACGTTTTCCTGGTAGTGTAGGAACCCAGTGCATTACATGCCTGAATTACAGCATGTATGAATAAGATACATTTTCACTACTAACCTAGTTTTGCAGCTGGTCAAAATTCTTGTCACGAAAGACAAAATTCATATGGATTAGAATCAGAATACAAGCACAAAATATACTGAAAAATTGTTTATATTCATCAAACTATTCTACATGTAAATTTTTTTCATGATCGGAACTAGATATCTGCAATGAGGTCAGGTGCTCAGACTACTGTATTACATTACTCTTGTATACTTCCTTTCAAGTTTGTCAAGTGGTGTCGATTTGCCATTTTTTCTGATCTGACACGTTTTTAAGTTGGAAAAGATCCATCTGCTCTAACATTTTCTGTCATACAACATCCAGAACTCGCACCACAAAGCATTTCACTTGACAACTGGTGCCATTTTCTTGAAAGTAAAGAGCAGTGCACAACTTACCTATTTAGTTGCTATAAATAGCAAATAAGGAAAGTACTTTACGCTATTTTCATGCAGGAGTCACCTTCTCAAGAATATGCTCAAATTTATATCAGTGGAATTATAGAGATATAATAAAAATGACAAAAACAACTTTTTATTGCTTTAGTTCTGTTTTTTAATATACCAAAAGGCATAATCCTTACACAGTCTAATGTAATTTAGTGGGAAAAGAGCATAACGATTACGCCAAAAGCATAATGGTTGGCATATATGAGAAAAGAGTTCGACAGAATATTCAGATGCTTTAATTTTGGCAATTTTTAAATTTATTCTAAACACTGAAAGAAAAAAATTTTGGGTTGCAAACAATTTACCCCCCCCAAAATTCCTAAGAAAAGAAATCAGTAGAATTTTCCTTAACAACTTTTAATACTGATCAGTACTGGAAAACATACACTTCTCCACGCTTGGAGAAACCAATGGATTTAGATTTGGTATCTACTGACGGTGACCCACTCAACATTCCTTCTTCAGAGTGGTAGACTGCAGTCATCTTATCTGCTAAGTGACCAAAGCTGTAGGCAATCTCTTTGTTTACAGATGCCATATTGATGGCAACCAAATAGCTTGGGAAGCCCTTGGCATTGCGGGTAAAGTAGAAAATCTCATTATTATGTACTGCTTCTTGCTTCTCGACTGTGCCCCACTGGAAGGCTTCTTGACGCCTTAGAGTAACAAGGTCTTTGAAGGAGTCATGCATGGATGGTGTCGGGGATCCAAGTTTATAAGCAGTCTTTGCCTGTAACAGTAAATAAAGATTAGTCACAAGACTGAAGCCAAAACATGAAGCACAAAGATAGATTTACAACTATTAGACTTCAAATTCTATTGAGAAGCCTTGATGATCTACATGTGGAAAATGGAAAATGCTTTTGTGTACAGCTCTTTTAGAAGCATGTTTAAATTTACATTAGAAAACATGAATATGCTAGTGGGCACTGAAAACAGGATTTCTGCTTGCTCAAAAATGTTGCTAGTACTGAAAAAAAAAAAGAAGCCAATCTTGAGCCCTGGAGACAACAGATGAAAAGCATGGTCAAGTCCATTTTTACTGACTCTAGCATACATTGATATTCCAACTGAATATACATGCAATCCCAAGGATATTAGATACAACACTGAAATCTATAATGCAAAATGAACCAGTGTTTATATGGGCCTTAAATTAATATCCTAAAGAATGTAAAGGTGAACCAATAATTTAATTTCAATCCACTTCCCAGTTTTAAAAATATGGTCTATAAATTTTAAAAATTTGCATGGGCCATTTTGGGCCAGGGAGTCACCATTATTAACAGTTGTGATGTCACAAAGTCTGTTCTAGTATATCATCACTTCTTGGTTTCAGAGAAGTTTTACTAGCAGCAGATGAAAAAACAAGCTAGTATAGAATGACAATAAATTCATATAGTAGAGACATAAAGAAACACTTATAAGGCTGTTCCATGTGTGCAACCTATTCTGGGAACCTACTGTATTACTTTACTTGACATTTCAAACTACCATATTTCACCATGACAAAACAACTTTTCCAATTTGTTACAGGCTCAATTTGTTTTCAAGGTACTCCAAGATATTGCAAAGACATTTGCTGTTAAATACAAGATCAAATTACATGCAAACTTGCAACACCACAGAACATTTCAAATCACTTTCAACTGACAACTTTGGCACAATTCAAATAAACTATGCAAAGTCAAGATACAAACTTTTACTACTTGCAAACTTGGCAAGTTCCTAAACCTTAGGAAGATTAGGATTGCTGAAAAGTGAAAACTTACTTTTTGAGTGGCAAAAAAAAATGTGCAAATACAAATTTACCATAAACTGAACATTTAATAAAATCATTTTCACAAGCAGTTTGTTTTTAATTTCTTTTAATATTATTGATGTAGATGATGCAAAAGCCACAGGATTAAATCAAATTTCATCTGTTCATCTAAAATGACATTACTAAGCTTCCCAACAGGCCAATATGCTATTAAGAGATCAATAAAGCTTCGTTTCTGTTCCCCAGGTCCCACTACAGTTTATCTAACACATCTCTCGCTAAAAGTCAATGTTACTTTACTGCTATGTCATGCCATTTTAAGATTTCACCACACCAATTAAACTCGCTTTCTTTCAGGCTATGATGATCATTTGGGGATAAACACCACCATTTCAGACAGACAATATACTTGCCTTAATGGTAATAAGAGCATATTAGCATATGTTAGTACCTGAACACTAAGGCCATTGGTGTTGACAGGTAACCATGGGACAATATCAGCAGCGCAGAATCCAAAATGGTCCCCGATCGTCCACATCATTGGAGTTCTGAATGCATCTCGAGTCTGCAAGAAAACATCAAAGTCTAAATGGTAGTTTCTCTTAAAAACTACATTTACCCACTGAATCCCAGTACTAAGATCAATGTGACCAAATCTACAAGTACGCAAAAATGTTTGATAGTATTTGGATAATAATAATTATAATAATAATAATGATGATGATAACAATGATGGTGAAAATAGCAACACAAGGCCTAAGTGACTGCACACCTGGCTGGGACTCGCCTAAAAATCAAATTCAACAGATGGCCCAGAAATCTGGACCAACAGAATGCTCTCTACAGAATTCTTCCAATGTTGATTGCAAATGCTATGAATAAAAATTCTAAGTTCCCAAGCTTTTTCATCTTCAAACTTATTTCATGGCAGATTTGCCTAAAACTGAAAGGTCCCCAGTATTTGAGAAGCTGTTGCCATGTTTTTCCTTCTGATTTTCAGTAATGGCAGCCATAGTTGATGGCAGATTCTCATCATTTGAACATATCTGAAATGTCTTCAAGATGGGATACTTCCTTTCAAATGGGGTTGAATTTCGTTATTAAGGGTTTTTCTACTTTGAGTAACAGCAGCCAAATTTAATAATGGATTGGCACTAACCATATCAAATTAAATGCCCATATGTGGACACGATTTTGGTCCTCCACAAAAAAAAAAAATTTAAAAAATCTGAAGGAGTGTTGGGGTTCTCCTCCAATGGGGTCTTGAGGGGCAGTGCACCCTGATCCAGATCCAGCAGCCAAAAATGCACCTTACTATTATAAAAGCTGCTCCTGCTGGACCTTATTATCACAATATATAACAAAATAATCATTTGAAAAATTAACAAGCTTACCAACCAAAATTTTCAACTTTACTTGAAGAATTTCACAATTTTCATTGTCACATCAAATTCTTCTCCAATAATAATAGTGCCACATTTATTTCATGTACATGCCAGTGTTCACACAGTATTTCAGTAACAATAATTTGCAAATTTTTGCAGCAAATCTTATGTCACACTATTCCTCTTTTCAGAAAAAATTCTGTAAAATAAACCCCCCAGACATCAACTGTATATAAATAATCACATAAATTCACTTGTCTCTTCCCCCACTGGTAAAAGTCTGTTGACATTAATGTGCCAGCCTTGCTCTTTTTGCAGCCTTGACGAAAATTTCTTTTCCTATCCTCTTTTGACACAAGAGACAATTATGACTCAGTATTCAATCGTTTTTTTAAAATCACGACTTTTATTTTTCCCTTTCAAATACCTCAACACGCCATCTTTTGTACACATGCTTCATTCTTTCCATTTCCATCAGTTTCTGTTACAATAAGATTCAATGGACAAGTAGAAACTTCTGACCAACCAGAATACTCTTTTACAATGGTTTGTGTTAAATAATATACACAACAAACACTTTACAAGGATTGTTACAGAATGGGACTGGATGGACTGTTTGTTTTAAAAGCAGATCAGAGATGATTAAAAAAAATGGACTTCACTGAGAATCTCGAGTCTTCTCATAAGGAGAAAAGTGTTATTCAACTTTAAAACAGAAAAGTCATGGCTGCATATGCCAGGATTCTTTTGGTAAAATGTTGTCAAATTCTGTTAAGTGGTTTCTGAGAACTTGTTTAAAAAAGCACAATGCACTTTCATCAAATTCTGCAAGTATCTAGTGAGATCTTTTCGATTTTGATTTCTCTTTCTGCAATTGATTATATTTGATGGCAGAGCAGCACAATTTGTAAAAATCAGAAAGGTTTTCATGCAAAATGCTTTCCTGTCACAGACAAATAATTTTTCAGAGTTTTGGAAGGGAGCTGCATTAACTCAGTTGTTATTGTACCAGACTCATAACACAGGGTTGGGGGTTCAAACCCTACCATCAGACCAGTCTGGGTCAGCTACCATGGTGCCCCAGGACTAGGTACTTTACTCCAATTGCCCCGACACTAAATAACACTTGTGGTGTTGTGCCGTAAAGCACCAAACCAAGGAGTTAGGGAGCCAGCCCATGTTTAGTGGTTTATCAATATCCCATTTAAAATAAGCTGTCTTGATTATTAAATAGTCAATCATAGTGCTCCTGTGATCAAGATATACAATAGTTCAAGCTGCAATTCAAGTACAACAAATTTACCCAGCTGAAAATTACAGAAAATTACAAAGTTCTATACAGGAATGGCTCTGCAATGGTTCATATCATTTCCTTTATGCCAGGATGCTTTCTGTTGAATCTGGTCAAATTCTGTTTTGCAGCTTTTGAGAAGTCAAAGATTGTTCCACGTTTTTGGAGGCTGCCATATTTAATAGCAAATCAGAAGATTAGGTCAAATTCTGCTCTGCAGCCTTCTAAGAGTTAGCTTAAAACTTTCCCATTTTCTGTAAAAAGGTGGATATTGGACAATGCAGCATCCATTTTTAGATCTAAATGCTCACAGTAAAATCATGCAAATCAGTAAAGCAGGTTTTGTAGGGGAGGTCTAAATAATGACTGTGGATTGAGACTGACAAACAATAAAAAGGACAGACAGCCCCTGCCTAGTGAAAACATGTCATAGACTATAATGGACATTTTTTTCCCCCACACTTACTGGCTGATTATAGCGTTTTGAAACAGGATCCTTTACATCCTGATCAGTAACATTTCCATTCATCATTGCAATCTCATCTCCATAGTAGACAAAGGCAGTACCAGGAAACAAGAGATGTAATGTCTGAAGGACTTTGTACAGGTGCTTTTCAACACTGCCAAATCGAGGTGTCTCATCATTGTCAAGCTGAAAGGGAGAAGTAAAAAACACTATTACGTCAACATAAAATCACAAGAAGCTACTTGTTCCATTAAATGTATGCACTGGTCTTTGCATAACCCAAGATTAAAAATAAGATTATGAATGCAGTAACAGAATGGTTCATATAATATTTGGTAAAATTTTGCTTAATGGTTCTTTTCTTCTATTTTTAGTAATGATGGCAAATTAAATAGTGAAATGGCAAAGTTTGTATAAACATTCAAGGCCTGAATGCTTTCTGAAAAATTTTGCAGAGCAATTCTGGAGAGTTGTGTAAAGGTTTTCTACTTTTAATAATGGCGGCCATATCCAACAGTGGTTTGGCACCTCTTGTCGATTGTCAAGAGCTCTCCATGCCATGATGCTTTTCTGTCAAATTTAGTACAATTATGTTCAGTGGCTTTTGAGAAACATTTAAAGTTTTATTTTTAGTGACAGTGGCAATACTCACTGCAACATCAGCACCTAATTTTCTTGAGGAGAGTCCCTCAAAATGAATAATGCTGTACTCTTTGAAAAGAATTTCCAGAAATTCAATACAACACCCATCTTTTTTTTAACTGTGAGTGTAAAAGCCATCTGTGACATTACTGTGCATGATTTTCAAATTAACCAACATGGAAGCCACATTGAATGCAAGATTTAAGATAAAGATGACACCATTAGAAAACTTGGTGAAAACCCTGTGCCAAAACAACCATCCATTTATGACAACTGCTGACAAGAGTTTTGATATATTCATTGTGGCAGCCATATTAGACGTCTATGTAGTACCAGTTTCATTTTGGACCAATTAAATATTGGGAAATCTCTTTCACCCAAATATCCTCTAGATGCTTTAATGTGCTACAAAACATTCTCAAGCACTTCTGTGATAGAGCTAAAGAGCCTAATAAATGATTACCACTCTGGCATGCTACAGCTTTAAGGAAAAAGGGCTTTGCCAGAAACACATACCCTGAAGAGCATATCTGATTTTTTTTGTAAAAATATAAGTGGAAACTACACGTTCAATTCTTTTGAGTTTTATAAAGTTCAAAATAATTGAAAAAGGATGTGCTCAGTTCATACTGCGTTATGTGCTACAAGTTTTACACTCTGAATGTAACATTTGTATGTATCAGATGTTTCTATTAAATGAATGCAATCAGTTTCATTCATCTATTAGGTTTTTTCCCCCCACATGACATCCATCTTAAGACAATGGCAAGGCCAGTCCCACATTATCTTGTGCAGGTGTGTTAATGTAAATGCTTATATTTGAAGAAAGTTCTCACAAAGAAAGAATAAATGTATTTCAACCAAATGTTACATTTTAATCATTAATATTTGTTAAGTTGACATAGCTACTCATAACATGGCTACAGGCAGCAGATGAGAAAGCTTTTTCCTAACGATTGTGCTGTCCACTGAAAATACCAAGCCGACTTTCTGGCCTGATCAAGCTCATCCAATTCAAAACAGTCCTTTTTTTTTTTTTTATGTACAAGAAAGGTAAAAGCAAATAAATGAATCCATTCATAAAATAAATATACAAGCGATTTCAATAACATATCCAATGTTTTATTTTACTGCATTTCTTTACCTTCTTCATGCTTTTATGCTGTTGTAGTTTTGGGTAAGCTCGAATCACTTTTCCAGTCAGCCTGACTTGTTTGTCCATGCCTGCATTTTGCAGACATTTAATACTACAGTTACATGTTGTGATATTACAAACTGTTCACTAAATACTTGTGCCAACTTCTGTGGAGGCGTTAGTGTGGGGATAGAGAAAAAAAAGCATTACCATCCATCCGAGCCATTTTCCAACATCCACGTCATTAGCCAACTTGGAAGACAGACATTGGGCATCACATGTAGTGTCAAATCTGGTTAGTGTCTTGGATGGGATGATGTGTATTCCTGCATCATAGTAAGCTCTGCTAGAATTTTTAATTTCCATAACATTCATGATCAGCACCCTGTGGACAGAAAACAATTAAAGTCCAGTGTAGTTCAAGAACTGACAAACGTAAAGCCACAGAATTTAATAAAACAATTTGTTTAAAAATTCTTTCAACTCCCTTTTACGAGTGCACTTCCCCCAAAACCCTGAAATTTGGATGAAAAATGTACAAATAATAGATGTACATGAATGACAACAACAAAAAAGCTAATGGGATAAAATATTTAGATAAAAAGAGAAAGACATTTCCACTAGTCCCCTCATACTTGTGACTGGTGGATGAGGAAAAGCAAGTCACATTTTTTAGATCCACTTGAACAAATGTCATTTTTAACTAGATACAATATAGTACAATTAAAATCTATGCAGGAGAAGTAAATGCTCAAAAGGTTTTTGACATGTCTTGCACTTCTCCATAAAACAGCTGAATGAATACAGAAAATTAAAAAATTCAGCCCAATCAGGTCATTGGCCCATCAAGCTTTTTCAAATAGAGTTAACAAGAATTTGACAATTGCCACTACTTTTTTCACTAGAGCAAGTTTTTCCATTAAGACTGGAGAATACATGTACTCAAAAATTATTCTATATTATTTTTCTGTTCATGTTTCTTTCTTTAATGTAAGTCAGCTAGTGCCATACATGTTCTGCCTCCTTTTCTCACCTGAATGATTTTGATCAAAGTAGTGATCACATGCAAATAATAATGGGTGAGGAAGGCAGTCTCCACTTTTGACTAAATGAAGTATCAAATAATCGTTTGTAATAATTAATCTATATTTTGTTGCAGAAAGGGGACAGCATGAAACAGACCTAACAGGTTTAAAGTGTGGACAAAAGACACTAAAGTTTGACCAAAATACAACAGATAAAGTACATTACAAATATAAAATAAAATGACGATAAAAAAAACCAAATTTGTCACATGTATTAAACATTAACCAAGCATCCACTTCCTTAAATTCTTTTAGATACAATTCTGTAACTTGATTACAAACTTAAACATTTTCAGCACATGCACATTTTTGTAAAGCAGACCATATAGTACACTTTGCCCAGGGATTTGCCCACATCACAATATATCCTCTTTGAAAACTGATCATTATTATTACTGATTTTAGCAAGTATCATCAACAACATTATTATTGTTACTATTATCATACAGTATTATCATAAAATCTAAATTGTACGCATTTTCCTTGTTCTTCTATCACCTGGGAACTTTTGCATTTTCTTATGCTTCTTCTGAAACAACCTCTAAATAGATTTTTTTAAAAATCCGCTAGGTAAATTCATTTCATTCAATAAATTTATCGCAACAGTTCAACATGAATGAACCTGATGATTTGGCATTATAAATAATTTCCTTATTAACAGGATGGAATCCACAAGATCGTCTGGAACTTTATTCACAAAATACAATTTTGAAATAAATGGACAAATAAAAAAATTGTACAATTCTGAGTGAAACGTTTTCAATCCATTGGATCCTTTTGTGCTTAAGAATCATCCATGTGAGTATTTACAAAACAGAAACGCTATCATAGTTCTCACGAGTTGCAGCGTGTTCACTCTGACTTCACACAATACACTGGTAAAAATTTACACCCTACTGATAACACAACTTTTATATCCAAAGACAAAGGAGACTTGCCAACCCTAACAAGATCTTTTAGGCAAGGCAGTCAATATTTTTCATAAGTTGGATCAGTTTTCAGTCAAGTGTAGCAAAATATCACGTACTGCTACTGTCAAATTAGAAAAGGTGCATTTACAAGGTTCAGAAGTATGATTTGAGAGGACATTGTGAACATAAACATTAAATGAAACTAAAAAGCTTGCAAAATATACTTGGACCCCAATCACCTTCAATACAGTTCTAGAAACTGCAGTTCCAAACTCCATGGAGCTCAAAGACTTGCCTTCTTTCAACTTTATGTAATCATTTGTTTTCTGTTCAATTTCACATGGCCATAGCAATCAACTCTCTCGCCACAATTTTTACTCAGAATCAACATATGATGTTCAATAAACTTGACGGCTGTCATTCCTGCCCCCACCCTTTCCACGAATATGAATAATCTTTTTTTTTTTATTAATACTTCTAAGCATATTAAAACTTGGCTAAAGGCTTACTGTCCCTTTTACTGTCAACACTTTTCTTGATGTGATTTTTTGGAAAATTCTGTAAGCAACTGGACAATTATTGAATGCTGGACATGTGACAGATGGCTACCTCATAAGCTCACTTGGCCAGACAACCAAGTGAGCTAAAAAAACTGTTTTCCTTGTTCAGTAATCTTGACCCTAAAACTGATATATTT
>JAECUM010022294.1:0-35534 GCA_016617855.1 Megalonaias nervosa | reverse complement strand
AATCATGGACGATGCTGAACTCGATTTTATAATCGCTGATACAACGGAGAAAAACACATTTATAGATCGCAGTAATGCTTATTTATCAGACGGAACTAAATTAGGTACAATTGTGAGTTATACTGATGGCGAATCACCGCAGCTTACTCATTTAAGATCCTCGATGCTAGCGTACATTTCGATAAATTTATTATCTATGATAAACAGATTTCCTCGTTACGCAGTCAGAGTCGCGACAGATTCATTTTATATAAATAAAAAATATGCGGATTCGTTAAAACAATTGCGTATTAACGATCATGCATCATGGGGCGAATGGAGAATAAAACGTGAAGATATAATTAGTTATTCTGAATCTGCCGATGTTGAAATTGCGAAAACATATTACAAGAATAATCAAATACCAAGATTGTCATCGGCACCATCTGTATGTGATCCTGCAGCTAGATATAAAACCATTTATCTTAATGGGTGTGGTGGTTCAGGTGAAACAACACGCGCGATTGAATTATTTAGTAATTGTTCTGATATGATTGTTTTGACACCGACACATAAACTCGCCAGGGAAATAAAAGAACGAGGAGCAAAATCGTGTACATATCATAGTTTCTTTAGATGGTGCGGAGACGCATGGACTCCATCGCGGATGGGTGAGAAATACATTCCTAAAATTATTATCTGGGACGAGATATACACGGTGTCGCTAGAGGTATTAAAAATATTTCTTGATTGGCTGTTATTGAAGAATACTGCTGTGGTGATGTGTGGCGATCATGGTCAACCACCACCTTTCATTGGATCGTCTCCACATGAGTGGCTGAAAACATTTGTAGATTATTACGAAGAAATAACTGATGACCATAGAGCTATTGACAAATCACTAAAAGAGTTTACAAAGTTAATAAGACTACAACCAGATAAAATACAGTGTGAAATAATGCGTAAAGTAATTCCAGAAACTTCTATGAATAATTTTTGGACTTTATGGAGACCTGCAGATTTGATAGTTGCAAGTAGAAAAATAGTTCGCGATACACTTCAACAACAATTATTTACGTTACATAAAGAAAAATTTTCAAATCTACCTGTACCTTTGTGTTATCGCCCAGCAGATACTCGACGACAGAATGTTGATGTTGAGATTCCTGGTGGTGGAATAAAAAATCTTGTGTTAAATGATATTGTTTTAGTTGTTGTTGATGTTGTTGAGAGCGCGTTAAGCATGGATAAATCGCCGTGGACGTTAGGATACGCTATAACGATTCACTCGTCACAGGGATTAACTATTACCGATACAAATATTTGGATTGTCGATGATCGTATTGAGTGGTCAAATTTAGTTTATCTTGCAGTGTCTCGAGTCAGAAGAATATCTCAACTGGGCCGGGTTATCATGGATTGCGTAATAACCAAAGAAATTCCTGACAACTTTGTCGATATCAATAAAAATTAGCGAGTTATAAGCAAGGTGACCAAAAAAAAATAATCGCGATTTTAATATTGATGCTGAATTTATTATAACACTAAAAGCACAACAGAATAATCATTGTGCAAGTTGTAACTGTAATATGCTGTGGCAGTACTCGAGTAATAATCCAAGACAATTTACCGTTGATAGAATTAATAGTAGTCTTGGTCACACACGCAAAAATGTGATGCTGACCTGTCTTGAATGTAATCGACGTCGCGGCGCTGGACACCCTGGTGCAATTTTATAAAAGTGAACGCGGTGGTAATTGTGTATCCATAGGAATTATTTGTAATTGTTCGCGTACAAATCCATGCTGAGGAGCAGTTGAATCTAATCTGTAGATTGCGGGTCTACCTGTGGACCTTACCACGCTAGAAATTTTGTGTGTGGTCACACTCCAGATAGGATCAGTTGCTCTTTTTCTACCTCCTTCAAGTTCACCAGGTTCATATAAATATCTTACGGTCACATTACCTAGTACTGGTTGAGAGGAAGATTTACGTTGCATTGGTATATAATTTTTTTTGTGATCGCATTAGAAGGTTTCATAGAAGTTGCACGAGTCACTTCGTTGTTTAATGCAGCTATCACACTCGGTAACCTTGCAACCCATTCACGAGATCTCTCCGTGGACTTAAAGTCAGCGGATATTTCCCTTGTGTATTGGTATCCAAATAACCGCTCAGCAAGTGTTCGATTAAATCGTTCAACGATTGCCTGATCACGATGAATTTCTGTGTGTCCTCGTCTGATTTTAACGTTATGTCGCTTCATCAACGATGATACTGCACCAAGAAATTCTTTGCTAGGATCAACCTGTAGCAGTTGTGGCCATCGTAGACCACCACGCTGATAAATGCGTTCAAACGCAGATGCAACTTCAGTTGCTGTCTTTGTTGATAATGGTTCTGCTTCTTTATATCTACTCGCAACGTCAACGACGGTTAGCGCGTATCTGTATGTGTATTGACGTCTGCCAGTTTTAATGGTATCGTGTGGTAAAAACAAAATATCTGCTTGATGAACTTCATTAAGGGTACTGACATCAAAATGTGCATACTGCATTTTTTAGGTGGTGGTAGATAGATTTGCCATATTGCCCGTCGTGCTAACCACGCTGCAGCGATATCACGTGAGACTTTTGCTGCTTCAGGAAGTTTACTAATCGCTGCTTTACCTCTCCAATATCCTCTTGGACTATAATAAACAGATTCCATTATTATGATAATAATCAATTGATTAATTACCAGCCCCTAACATTATTTTACCTTTCATACCAGCTTTTATCAGAAAAGCAGCTAATCTTTCTCGAAGTGATTTATCTTTTACATTATTAATGCATGAATTAATTTTATATCGGCGAGATGTCGTTGTTGTAAGTCTTTACTTTTATACGCGACATCGTGAATGTGACACGCTTGATCAATTGCGTTTATTGGATACTCTCCAGGTTTTGGTTGGTCTTGGTTATCGAGTCGGATATCAAGACGAGTTCCAGGACCACAATAATTATATCCAGGTAAATGTGTTTCACCAGGATACTTTGCCCATGGAGCTCCTGGTAATTTACCTAAAGAAGCAGCGATATCTCCACCTGTCTTTAATGAAATAAATTTGTATTTTTTTGTACCACATTTCACACACCTGCCTGTAAGTGCGCGCCTGTTATTTTTTGTTATTATTGTTGTTAATCCACTGGTATGGGTGGGTGCTCTACATCGAACACAATATAAATTCATATTATTTATTATATGGATATAATTGACTTCTCAGCGACACGAAAACAAGAGCCAGTCAAACATCATCCAGCGCTACCAAATTCCATCAGAGCAATTATACTTGGCCCATCTAGGTCTGGTAAAATGCAATTATTACTTAATCTGATAATGCGATGGCTCAAGTGGGATAAATTATATTTAGTAGCACCATCTGTAGATGATCAACAATGTTACGAAGTACTTAAAGATTTTAATGAAAATGCAAAGTCGCTGACGTGTCCTGATAAAGATAATGATGTTATTGATTTTATTACCGATATCGATGAAGCTCCATCCATAGATGATCTTGATGGATGTATCAATAATCTTGTAGGATACGATGATGTAATGCTGGACAAATAATCAAATCCAGCTCGGATATTTTCCCGAGGCCGTCACAAAAATACAGACGTAATTTATTTAACTCAGAAATACACACAAATTCCAAAAGTGATCAGAGATAATTGTAATATCTTAATTGTGTTTAATGGAGTAGATAATTATATTTTACAAAATATTTAATTATACTTGGTGTTTAGGGGACATGGACATGATTAAGTTTAGAAACTTCTTTTCAAAAGCACAAGCTGTTCCGTTCGGATTTATAACGATAAATTTACATGACCCAAGATCTAGATATCTTATAGGTCTGGATAAAATCTTTGGTTAATTATAGCAGCAGAGAGGGTGAACGACCAACGTTGAGTGACCAACGAGTAAAATAAACACACCATAAAAAAACCCAAAGAGTCAGAGATAAAGTAACGAGATAAAGCTAACCCTAAGAAATTTCACGGTCAGTTAGAGGTTGTGGTTTAACGTTACTGACCTTAAGATTTCCTTTTCGTAGAAAGGCTTATTTTTTCATAAATAATGTCTCAAGCAAAATGGTCTGTTCACCTTCTCTGCTGCTCCTCAACACGAAGGGTAAATTAGCCTTTACAATTAAACACAATCAGTACATCAAGTATTCACAACATTTTGGCTTTAGCAGAAAACTTGTTTGTCATTATTGTTATTGCTGAACAGGCATGAAATAAGCATGGGCATGCACATTAATTTTTTTCGGGAGGGGTAATAATGGGGAAGTGGGCAAAACTAAAATCCAAGGAACACACACACACACAAACACACACACACTCTTCATGGTAAAGCAGGATTCACTTTAGGGGGTAGGGTGGGGCTATTATGATTTACAAACACCCCCACCTCCCACTAAAATCGCCTCTCCCATTGATCGTTCTTTTTGCTGGGTATATTTGTGGCAAGGGGTAGGGGCTGACAACTAATAATACAGCAAGATAAAATTGGATAAATATTTTACCCTCGCTAGCTCTCACTTCTGTACAAGCTTCTCTCGCTCTACTAGACCAACAAGTAGGTCTCCGCTTTTTTTTTTTCTGAGAAAAAAAAAAGCGGAGATCTCCTTGTTGGTCTATCGGTCTATATGTTGTTAGCCCTACCATAACCCTTGGCTTTTTGTTGATCTGGTGTTAACGGACTCGGTTATCTGGCGAGAAAACACTCTTGGTACCGCATTTGACAGGAGTCGTCTGATGATCGTACTACCATGTGACTCTTTAATTATTACAGACGGTATCGAAATCGGCGTCTCTCAAATGGTCACTGTAGACTATCAGTCACTGGTCGGATAACGCACGGTACTAGCTACTGAATGCAACTAATAACGAAAGTAGAAATTCACCGTTCCCTACTGCACGTCACATCCGCTTTGCCTTACGGAAATTACCGAGCGTGAAATCGGCTAGGAGCGTGATGCCTTGTGCGATTAAAAAAATCGATGTTTTGTAGTCGTTATTTTCATTAATGATGAGGTATTTGACATAATACCTTTAAAAATCACGTCTATAAGATTAAATTTATCACATAAACCAAAGTTGTGTGAATACACTAATAGACCTTTAAAACTGTTAAATTTAGCTTAATATAGCTCTGTGCCGGCGAAGCCTATTTATACACGTTTCAGACATCATTTATTGCGTGTGACAAATTAAACATCCAAGTCTGGCTGATCCGGTGATTTTGTTCGATTTATTTTGGCAGTCTTTAAATGAATTTAAATTCCTGTTCTTAAATCAAAGTAGTTATGTATATGCTGATGCTGTAAATAATTTCTTGAATGAATTATCAGTAAATTGACCGTGTTTCAGTATATAACTGGGCATAGCTCATTGTAAATTAGCTCTAACCAGTGTTATTCGTCTAGCATTAGTAAGTGGTCAAAAATCAGAACACACATTACTACTGTCATTCTTTTCAGTCGGTAACGAGGTCCGCTGTTTCTCAGGAAGCGAATAGTAGATCCATAAACATGTTGAGGCCTGCTGTTTTCTAAGAAATAGAGTATCTATAAAATGTTGAGGCCTGCTGTTTCCCAAGAAATGCATAGCATATCTATAAACATGTTTAGGCCTGCTGTTTCCCAAGAAATACATAGAATATCTACAAACATGTTGAGGCCTGCTGTTTCCCAAGAAATACATAGAGTATAAACGTGTTGAGGCCTGCTCTTTCCCAAGAAATGCATAGAATATCTATAAACATGGTGTGGCATGCTGTTTCCCCGGAAGTGTATACTAGATCAATAAACTTGTTGGGGCCTGCTGTTTCCCAAGAAATACATAGAATATCTATAAACTTGTTGAGGCCTGCTGTTTCCCAAGAAATACATAGAATATCTATAAACATGGTGTGGCCTGCTGTTTCCCCGGAAGTGTATACTAGATCAATAAACTTGTTGAGGCCTGCTGTTTCCCAAGAAATACATAGAATATCTATAAACTTGTTCAGGCCTGCTGAAGAAATCCAAATATTGTCAGCCATCATTCATTAGAAGATATGCAGCGATCGGCATCACATATTTCCTTTTGATAAGCATGGCTGTCTCACAGTAATGATAGTTTTATATGTAGTTTAGCTTCTACTTCCATGCGTAACTCACCTACTTCATGAGACGGAAAGGTCCCAGTGTTGACATACGGTTGATATGCTGACATATTAAATGTGCTATTATTGTTAAATTCTCAACATATTACAAGCCACTGGTGTGGACCAGTTTTTCAATAAACCATACAAATTAACAAACAAAACTTGTTGTCTATATTTCCGATCAATTGAACCGAAATCTATATCATGTTAAATATAAAAGTTGATTATATGCTAGTAATAAAACAGGATTAATGACCCTCCTTAGACTGAGTCTAATATACGTACATTCATTTTGAAGAAAATATGGTATTTATAAATAAAATAAACTTGGAGGCCAATGTCACCAAATAATATCATCATTTGTCCTTTATCTTCTTGAAAGGAACCCACTTATCCAGGCTGTCCTTCTAATTTACTGCATGGTCAATGATATACAGGAAGAGAAATTAAAACAGAAAGCTTTAAAAATAAAAGATTTGAGACCAAATTACCAATTAGATGGAATGTCAAAAGGGTCATAAAGCAGAGTTTAGATAACATGTTAAAAATGAATTTATACCAAAATCAAGACTGGAGCTAATAATCCCCTTTTCTCTTTTGTCTGGCTGCAGTTTAGGTTTGTTGGTTGAGCTGGTCCCTCTGGGCCAATCTGAGAGTATGTGTTTGATAATAGGGAGCAAGGGCTCTGTTATGCACACACTCAAATATCTTAAATTTCAGAAAATTGTAGTTTTCTTGTACTCCTTCAATTTAATTTTCTCTTTTGCTAACCAACCGTAAATATGATATCATGTCGTTGCCCTTTTGGAAATCAAAATCATGCAATCATAACAATATTTCGATTATCCGTCACAGCGTCCCTTCCACTATCTTGTGTTTTTGCTAATGTTTACTATCTGTTTGACAAGTTCAACACAATGCGTCTAATCGAATGATGTAGCCATTTAACATTTCAATTATGGGCAATTCCTCGATGCGTTATTTGAAATTGAGTGTTGTTGATGCTGCTCATAATGAGTCTACAGTTAACGTTAACTTGGGTCTTGATTGAACACGGTTGCAAATAGTTAGGCTTGGTCTGGTAAAGGTCAAGGTTCAAATTGTACATTACAATCATGGCTCGAGAGCAATTTTGCGCTGATCTTATCAACCTTGCCATTGGCCAAGTCCCTCCAACACCTTTGTACTCCAAGTTCACATTATTAACGGGTTTTGTGCAATTTTTCAATATAACATTTATGGAACTTTACTATTCATTGGCACCATATATTCATTATTGTGCTTACGTTCTGTGTAACGCTAACGGAAATATATAATTCTCCCTACTTCCTTGCTCATTCTATCCTTACACTGGCTCTAGTGGTGTAACTCGAAGTGTAACAGAAATCATTTTACTGCAAATATTAACAAGTTAAAATGTTATAGTTTCAAAACTAGGTTTATTGGTGTGGTCCCTCTCAGAATTAACATCATCTGAGGGACCCCCTAGATCGAAAGTTAAAGGGTTTTTATGTGTTCTTGTTTATCCAATATGTATGTGCAATTGTGTTACTTTTTTATAAAATTTTCATTTTATAAATTTTGAGTTAGGGTATATACACCATTCAAATTTGTTGTTTTTCTCAGCTTGTTAATTTTATTTATAGTCCTTTTCGTAATATCTTGTTTACTGAAGAGAAATAGAGTTTTAGTTTTTATACTAGTCTATAATACAGTAGCATAAGCTGCTAAGTACATAAGTTCAAATAGGGAATACCTCAACGTTCATCTGGCATGTTCTCGAGTTCCTAATGTACCTTTCCAGCGTGACAAAAGTTGGTACTGTAAATTATAAACGGCTTAAACTTACACAAAGACGCTCGATTCCTAAAACTACAAATAAATTCAGCGAATCTAGCTGATAAAAGGCGAGAAAGGGCGGGAAACTATTTTATCAGGGTCCTTTTCCACTGGATGTGTCTGTTGCTAAAGGGTACAGACAGCTAATTCAGTTCCCATAGACCATAACGTTAATTTTTGACCAAATTTCTATAATTTAATGGCAAGACCGACAAAACACCAATACATCCTGTGAATGATCTGCCCAAGAGTATACTTCTAAAATAATAATAAAAATTATATCGTGCACTTCTAGCTTTCAGAAAATTTCCCTTGTAAGTGTCCTCTATAAAGACCCGACCCGTTGAAATCTAGTATTGCATCTAGTATTTTCTGCGCGGCGATATCGATAAATGGACTGGTTTTAGGTTGAAACCTACTGCTGTGTACATTTACCTATATGTAGGCTTCTTGTGAAAATTTAAGTTATTTTTTCCCGGATTCTATTTTGATCCAATCAGCAACTTCACTTTTTAAATACGACATATACTATACATACTATATATACATATGCCCGTTCCACGGCTAATTACATAATTAACTGCCTGTGACAATTCCATTCTCATCAGAAAATTATTGGTTGGTTCACGTCTGAGTAAATTTGGGGCAGTCAAACGTCGCACTATTCTCTCATCAACATTGATCACGCTTAAGAGCACTAACTTGTTTGCTGCAACTGGACCATCAAGCCTGTAACAACCATGCGGGTATCTCCTTGCTGTCAATAGCCACCAAAATCCTAAGCACAAATCTACTGAACCGTTCTATGCATCACATCAATTGTCGCTTCTGCCTGAGACTTACTATGGCTTCAAGGAAGGACAAGGGACCAGAGATATAGTGTTTGCAGCTTGTCAACTGCAAGTCAAATGCCAGGAAGAGAATTCCACTCTGTACATGACTATCTTCGACCTGATGAAAGCTTTAGACACAGTCAAATGTGAGGACCTCTGGAAGATCATGGAAAAATCTGGTGTCTCAGAGAAATGCATCGTTATGGTTCGGTAATTCCATTGATAAGCGCTCGCTTGCGGACAACGGTGAGTCACAGTAATCATTTCCGGTCACCAGATAAGAGTCAGGCAAGAGTGCTTGTTGGCCCCAACCAGTTATCTGCCATGCTTACAAATGTCTTTCGTGATTATGACACTGGGAGCGACATCATATACCGGACTGATGGTAAGCTCTTTAATCTGGGGACACTACCAGCGAAACGAAGGTACATGAAGAAACTTGGTGATATTCACAAAATCCTCCAACGGCTCATTTACAGTTTCCCGGCGTTTCAAACTAAAAGAGGTGTAAAAAAACAACTAACATCGGCAAAACTGACGCTGAACTATTATATGTTTGAATGGCAGGGGTAATCTCCACACAAACGTTAGAAAATGGACGGAAAGAAAGAAAAAATATTTGGAAAACTGTTTTAAAATTATAAAAATGGATATCCATTTTGTGTTGTCAAAATAACAAACTTTAATAACGATAATCAATACTGGATCTATCTATATAATTCTTTGTTAATATTAGAGTGAACTAATTAGTCTGACCTATTTCAAGGCTGAAGACAAAAGGCTGTAATCATCTTGGCCAAAATCAATCAGTAACATCTTAGATCAGACACTGCAATATACACTAAATATATTTTATCTAAGTCAAGTTATATTGAGCAAGAAATATTATTATTATTATAATAATAATAACAATAATAATAATAATAATATATTTTCTAATATGAAAAGATACATTTTTAATTGACTTTTCACCGTAAATCGCTTAAAAGTACTCTCTGTCGGCCTTAAAGAAGCTCTGGTCACCTGCTTTCACTGCCTGTTATGTATTACTCCTGTATCCCTCGCTCTCTCATGATCTGAGATATACATATTATAATATGTACTAATACTGAAAAATACAGTATTATATAGTTTTGTATAATTTCACTGTGGAATAAAACTGTCATCCATCTGATAGTATTTGTGGTTTGATTTGTCAAGATATATATCTTCCTATCATACTTGCAACACGCTTATGTTAATTCAACCTTTTCTCTAATGGCAACCAAATTTGCCTGTTCCTAAGCATGCCTTTCGAAAGTCAAGGATAGCTTTCTACGACATTCGGCTGCTACTTACATAATTTAATCGCTTTTATTTTGGGCAACTGACTTGTATCATAATAGTCTATTTTAATATGTATTCCTGTGTTTGGGTAACCTTTCAAGTCATGCAAAACAATAGAAGAATCAAATAACAGGAAGTGTGTTCGTAATTCAACAAATTGCTATCAATTCATATCATGAGCGAAATATTTTCGACCGGTGTAAAATTTATTCTTCTTCCTAGTGTTCCATTCCAACAAAATGAAATGAAAACAGTCTATAAATTAATATAATCCAGCCGTTTGACTTCACAAACTTATGCCTGTCTATATAATATTAATCCACCCGAGAGTCAGAAATTGCCTTCAGATGCAGGACTTTCCCCGAGTAGGTTATGCAAAATTCTGATCACGGTAGTGTAATTTTCCTATCCAACACCAATGTGTAATAAACGATTACAGTTCTCACATCGCTACGCGACGTTGGTTACAGACAAAATGGTGACCAATCGATATACAAAGCGTTCAAAGCACCAAATATCCGTCCTTTTTAAATCTCAAATTTAACATTTTTATTTTCCTGTTTGAATTTATTTTTAAACGATAGAAAAATAGTAGACATCTGATTGCATGATACAAACAGATGTAAAAATGTCAAACCGTCATTTACAAGGTTTTAGTGCATCGTGTCATGTAATAACATTCATGTGATCTCACAGTAGAGCCATGTGATATATTCTCTGCTGATGTGCTACAATGTAAACAAGATCATGCATATATAGGAATGTGAAAATTAATGGTCTGCGTTTGCCACTTGCGCCATAGTTTGTTCGAATAGTTTTCAATTGCGTACTTATGTTCATGACAGTGAACTTTCTCTCGGAAGGGGGGGGGGGCAATTTAATAAATCTAAATTATTTAGCGCTACAAATATCCGATGAAGAGAAAAGATACTGAGATAATTTTGACAATGAATTAAATTTATCTGATGTTTATGTGACAAACGAAGGGAGCAAAAGAACCAAAGTGATGACAAACTACACAAGACCAGTGTGTTTTACAAAAAATACTCCCATGCTGACATACTGATTTTATTTGATTGTAAAAATGGGTATCGTTAGTATGTGATTGCTGATTTATCAATACTGTATGATACTGATCTGACGGAGAAAAATATGTACTCTTAGGTTTCAAAATACGCAAAGATTATCAAATGCAGAAGATATCCGTGATGATTTTTATATGCTAAATCCTACTGGATTTTGCATGAAGCTGGTTATGCACACCGTTTAATAACTGCTTTGAGCGATCTTAAAATAAGATCTCAACTGTCCTACGCGAAGATCTTACAGCGATCGCATCGATGTCGCGTTCTGGTGACCTATATTATTACCATAATCGCTAATTTTATCAGCCATTCAGAAGAAGTCTTATATCTTTCATTTGGAAGACATAGTATAGCTGAAGAGCATCAGTGTGTGCCTCTCGATTTGGTTCACTTTCAAATTTCGGAAAGCTGCATTTCCATTGGGTAATTCAAAGGTCACCAGAACATATCCCGTAAGCGATCGCTGTCAGATCTTCACCCAGGGCAGTGGAGATGACTTTTAATCAGATTGCTTTGAAGGACAAAGCTTTCGAATTATGCTTCAAACTTTCAAATATCTATACTAGATTGGTTCTCCCTGAAGTCAAATTTGTGAAATCCATCAGCAATTTAGAACAAAATTTTCATTGTCACTTGTGTTGTAAGTGATACTGTTTTTGACTTCACCGGAAATAGTGTAATACCAAAGAATATAATCTATTTTTGCAAAGAAATGGGTAGTTTACCAATTTTGTTGTAATGTAGATTGATAAAATAAATTTCTCTCAGGGACACCATCTTCACTTTAGGTAAGTTTATGACAAAAATTTGTAGATTTAACTTTAAACAGTCAAGAATTGTACCTAATGCATAGGTTCCAGCCCCTACAATGCTTTTCTTCAACTTGCATCCTAACAGAATCATTCAATTGCAGTGGTGGTTTTCTGTATTATTTGTTCTAAGGATTATAGTGTTAATGTTCACTCTAAACCTTAAATTTCTTCGCTGCATTTTCTTCGTCGAAAAATCAGGTTGAACTTCCTACGGGATTTGCTCTTATTGTGGTGCTGATTATCTGGATCTCTAAAATAATATTTGTACAGGTTTTGCCATTTCATCAACTTTAAAAAAGAAACAACTTCATTCTTAGAATGCATGAACATGATCAATAAAAGAGTTAAACCACCACATATCAAAGAATATGTCGTGTGGTTTAAACTTGTATCATTTATTTCATCTACTGTGCCGTGCACCGAAAGTGCATCACCTGCTGAAGCAACGTTTCATACACATCTGGTAATGTTATCAAGTCTTCTTTCTAGAAATGTTCATCTTTTGGCATTTTTATATTTTTGCGAACTTCATTCATCTACTAAATTTGCCTCTACGAGAAACTTTTACCATTTGTATGGTAACTTTTAATGTTCTTTGTTTTTCGTTTTTATGTTTACTTTGTCTATGTTGAACTATTCAAGATGGCTGCTTTTATCGATGGGGAGATTTTGAACTAGACTAATATATTTTCCCTGCGACTATATTGCATTGCAAGCTATTACCCTTATGACAACTATTATTACTAATAGCACAAGGCAAAAATTCATCAACACCAAAACAACTAGTATGCATTTATTTATTACGCATTTTTCCCTGCATGGCTTTAAAAGTCTCGATTTTTTTCTGCTTTAACTTCATGCATCATTTTGAAAATAATTTGTCGGAATATTTTCAAAATTGCAGTCGATAGCAAAAGTGGCAATCCCAAACTGAATGATAACAATCGAGTGAAACAGATGCCCTTTAAACAAAGGGATGATCGCTCAATGGCCCGTAATTACCGCACATCCTAGGCCCGTTTCTGAATGTTTATTTATAATATAACTGAACAATGGATAAATCTGACACCATAATCGTGCGCATGAGTCCAACAATGCACACCGAGTCAAACTACTGATGGAAGGAAACGATATCGTTCCAAAATTGATCTAATCAGATGTGCAACTTCTACTTGAAATAAAAGAATGAACGTATGGAATTTTTAAACAAATACGTTAGATATATGAATACATGATCAATGTATAGAATTTAAACATTAATATAAACAACTTATGATCTATAACCCTGGTATCGTCGTATAGGATTTATACACAGCTATGGACAAGATATGATTCTGTCGTCTAGGGTGATCAATTCATCCAATTAGAACCATGTAAATATGTTTCACCCACAAACATATCATTGATTTTTACTTGTATAGTAATACCGAATTATTGATTTCTCTCTTGTAGTGATGTTGAATATCGATTTAAAACAAACGTGTACGTCTTTGCGTCCAATTGACGATCAAGACGTACTTCCGGTTCCACAGCTCTCGTCAAATGATCAAAGGGCCAGCATGCACTGCCCGCCCTCGCAATCTGCAGAAGGAACCCTCTAGAGCCTCCCTGTTCCTTGCAAACAAATTGATGCACGTTACTCCTGCGCACATATGAATTTGTATTAAATCATTTCGTAATAGCAGTTGTAAGATTATATTAAAAAAACAACAGGTTAGTACATGAATTTATATGACAGGAATAATCTCACTGAATCAAAAGAACTCTAACGTTCTTCATCCTTTAAAGCCTGCAACGTACAAGTGAATTCAGTATGTGTAGTTGTAAAAATGGCTAACTAGAAATAATACTATAGTTCATATGACAGCATAACGTTATATGAAATATGTCAAACTAGCTGTAATGTTCAGTATAAATTCTGGAACATCCAATATATAACAAAACACTGATAGCGAATTAAAAAGGTGCAGTTTCATATTTCACATACCTCTATAGCTGACAAAACTCATTATATTGTGATAGAACAGTCAGACTTTACTCAAAATTACTCTGGTTATGTTGAAATCCACGGCCAGAGAACTTAAGGCAATCGGGTTTCTCACTGGGAGCATTTTGCTCGTGCAGCAATGGGTAAACCGAACTCAGCATTTTGAAACGACTTAAGATGAAGACTAAAACACTTGATAATGCTATACGCGGTAAAAATTGAAGCGAGTATATTTTCGTTCATATGTAAAGCATTGAGTGTAACTACACCTACTTCTTTGTCATTTGTTTTAACACCATTAAACACTTAGATAACTTATTTCTATCATATCTGATATAGTATGCCTTCCACAAATTAGAAAAAACGTGTTTTGCTCTTGACGACTAGGCTAAATAACGGTGAGTAAGTGGATAAGTTTGCACTTCGAAAATGCTTTTTACACTCTCCTGCATGAACTGTAGAAAAATGAACTATTTCTTTATGTAACTGCAGATGAACTCTCTTTTTAGGTTTCTGAAAACAAGGTGTAGTGGTAAATGGTTCCAAATCTGGCTGGTCCAAAGTAGCTTCTCAAGTCTGAGTACTTGGACCGGTCTTCATCTCATTGCACATTACTCAGTACTTGGACCAGTATTCATCTCATTGCACATTACTCAGTACTTGGACCAGTATTCATCTCATTGCACATTACTCATTGCACATTACTCAGTACATGGACCAGTATTCATCTCATTGCACATTACTCAGTACTTGGACCAGTATTCATCTCATTGCACATTACTCAGTACTTGGACCAGTATTCATCTCATTGCACATTACTCAGTACTTGGACCAGTATTCATCTCATTGCACATTACTCAGTACTTGGACCAGTATTCATCTCATTGTACATTAGTGACATTTGACTGGAACTGACTCGGAAATCAGCCTCTTTGCAGATGTTTGGTATGTTAAAGATTAATCAAAACCCTGCAGGACTTCAAGATATTACAAAATGACAATGTTAAACTATGACAGCGGGCACAAAAAATAGGGCATGCGATTTCAACCTAACTAAATAAAACACAATGCAGATGATACCAAAGTGATGCCTAAAAACCAGTGTGCCATATTCGATGGGAGGTGTTTCTTTGGAAAACTTTTATCAAATTAAAATACTTTGAAGTCACAATTATTAATAGCTATTAAAATATAACTTGTCATCTTGCCCACAAAATGGGAAATAATTAATTTTCAAGGGTTTAGTTAAATTTTAGAATACGCTTTTACACATTGGGATCCAGCTTCCGGGTTTAGAAGATGAAATTATATAAGTGTAAAAACAGAGCAGAAACGTTTCTCACATCCAATTATGACTATACCCAGGAAGTACGACATCGGTGTTAAATAAGTTGTCTTGAAACCCATTTAGAAAACGTAGACTGGAAAATAGATTAATTTGTTTCTTTAAAGGTCTAAAAACAAAAGCAATAGTACCTTGCTACAGTTTAATTAGAGCAAAAGAATCAGTAGAAATCAACAAGAATATACTTATCTACTACCATACTCAAGAAGGGATAGTTACAAATTCAGCTTTTTCTCCTGAAACAATCCAGGACTGGAATTTGCTACCATAAATAGTATCGTAATCATGACTGCTGAATCCTCAGAAGATTTAAAACTTCTCAAAATTAGTACCTTTATACATTTAAAAAATAAATAAAATAAGATCTTGTTGTAAAGGTTGATGATGTTGTGCAAACATCACATTATGATGCAGCACCGAACTAATCAAAGTCATACGAATACAACGGTGCTCCTATGCGAGCTGATTAGGACTGAATGAAAAGCTGATTCGGATGATGTGAAATACTTTAAGAAAAACAATGGCACACTCATACCTAATTTATTTGAGTAGTTATCACTATTTTCAAAACATTTTTTAAAAAATGCAAAGGTTGATGTTCAGTTCGTTTCTTCTTTTGTTTCCATCCGAAATTAGAGCAAAATAGATATGATCTATCATTTTCAAATATATTAATTCAAGGCAAAAAAAATTCAAAGTTTACAATAACAAAGCATAAAGTTAGTTTTGAAACTAATATCGTTGAAGAACATTTAGAAACTTTTTACAAATCGGGCTATTACGGCTGACTTTCATCACTGTCAAACAGCAATGTATATAAATTGACCCATAACTTATATCGATTTCTCATGCACATATTAAATTTAAAGAGTAATTGTTGAATAAGACAATATTAAAACGTACTTGACTATTATCGTTTTTCTTATATTGCTAGTAAAATCTCTAACCAGCAAACAGCATATTTTAGTTTCATTTTAACCATTGAAAATGTAGCAAATATCAATCAACGTAAACATGTCATTTAAGCACATATAAAATTCTTTATTTCTTGACATCCGAATATTTCTTGTATCATATTAATACATATATAATATGATAACATTTCCATGTAACCAAAGATCACAAAGCTATCTAAAGTCGGCATTACATTTTGTATTCATGAATGATATTAAATTCAATAGATAGGAAAATGACAACAAAGGTGCTTTAGTCAAAACATACCTGTCAAATTGATAGTCAGGTGATCTTACAAGTATTGTTTGAAAATTAATTAAGGGCCTACCGACGGCGGTGTTTAATTGCATCGCATTAATCAAACAGGTTTTGTTAGTAGCTGCATTATTTCTCAATACAGTAAAGTAAATTATTTCGATTTTGCACAACCGAGAATGAGCTGCTTTTTTAAATGTTTCACTTTTAAATTGGCATTGCAAGACAGTCTTACTTTATTTAATTAACATAACAATGCCATTATGTAATTTTGAACAGCTGTACATACCTGGGAAATAGTTAGAAATATCGTATTTGAAACAAATATAATGGCACGTGTATCTAAGACAAAACTTCCCGTAATATGGTCCAATCAGGCTGGCTTTTGGTCCGAATCAGCCCGTAATTTGGTCCGAATATATGTTGTACTAACAGTTGGGCCGGGAACCAGGCTACGAATCTGCCTGCACCCTAGACCATAAATAGCCGGATACTGCTGCACGAAACGTTGTCAACTGTTGTCGACGAAATAAATGATTGCATGGTACATATATTATTCCTTTTTTTTTCCCATTTAAGTCATTTAGGTAAATTATTTGAAACTTCCAAATTATATTTGATTTCTTTCATGAAGGTTCATATTAGATAAAAATTGAAAGATAGGCCTATCGTTTTTTACAGGTGTAGCAGCACGTGTTAATCCGTTGGTAACTACGCATAAATGGGAAAAGCTACTCTTATCCTTGAAGATGGTTCCAGCTTTGAAGGAGAAGGTTTCGGTGCAAATATCACCGTACCAGGAGAAGTTGGTATGTAGTTTCTTACAGCGTTGTGCATTGTACATTGACACAAAAAATACCCCCCCCCCTTACAATAATACAATTAATAATTATTCGCCAATTTTCCACTTCACCACGAATAGATCCATTGAAAACATTTGTACAGCTTTATCTCATAAATGTATTTTGCATTATTATAGTTCAGATAATATATTTCCATTAATGCATTACAGATTTGTTGGAGTGATGGTATAAAGCAAATACAATTCAGAAACTGTTAATATTTGTATTTTTGTGCATTTTCGTACATGTGAGAAGCATGTTAGTATTTTTTTAGTTTTAAACAATATATACCATTGT
Organism: Megalonaias nervosa; assembly: GCA_016617855.1. Taxonomy (NCBI): domain Eukaryota; kingdom Metazoa; phylum Mollusca; class Bivalvia; order Unionida; family Unionidae; genus Megalonaias; species Megalonaias nervosa. The sequence continues at coordinate 17,782 of JAECUM010022294.1, read as the reverse complement.
GCCAGTTGCACTAAACATTCATTGCAAATTTTCATTTGTTTGAGCCATTTTTTTTTTTTAAAGTTGGCCTCAAAACATTAAAATTTTGTATATAATCAGAAAATAAGGTTGCACATGGAACTGAAAAGCAATTTTGTTTTAAAAAAATTAAAACTTTTATGCTGCATTATTTAGAATGTTGACAAAACCAAATATAAATACATGCTTCAAAGAATTAGGAGTAATAAGACCCAATACTAAGCTAAAACAAAAGTTGATAATGAATGGTTGTGATGGTGGGTGTGTGCTTTCTGTAGCTATTGGAACTATTTTCAGATAACTACCTGGGCATGTAGCAATACAGGAAATAATGAGGGAAGTGCATTAAAATTATTAAAGAACAATTATTTATGGAAAGCCACCTTTTTAAAAATTTGTAAGAATTTTTTTTCCATCAGTGAAGTTAAAATTAGGAAAGAAACAAATACCTTAAAAATATTATCTATTAACTGTTGTGCAGACAGTTATTAAACCCTTCACTGCATCATGACACCTTTTGACACCAACCCCTTTACTGCATCATGGCATCTTTCGGCACCTGTCTTGACAAATCTGATTATGATGCTCAGTACTACCAAATGAAGTCTATGTACGCATAACTGTCATTTATATGGATGAGAGAATGAAAATAGAGAATAAATATGAAGCAAATCATTAGTTTATTTGCAGGAGTAAAGCATCTGCTCAGTTAAATCTACACTTGAGAGTTGTATGTAACAGCATGTCTGCCATTTGTAAACATGTACTCTGCATCCTGCGGTTGCAACATGAAGTCCTTTTAAATTTTGAATAGTATAGTTCAAAAATGTTTGATAATATACATGAGGAAAATATAATTCTTTGAATTAGTCCTGTATATTGTTATCAAGGTTTCACCAAAAAAGATGATTAGAGCAAACTTCAAACTTTGGAATGAGGCTGTATGCTAAAAATAACTTGCTGCTGTGAGTTTACTTAAGTTCATATCTATCATTTCAGCAAAATGATATGACCAAGAATCACTAATTTCTCAAATATATTAATTTTAGATTTGTAAATAACATTTACTTGGAAATTGCAATACTAATAAGCACAAAAAATATACCCATCAAGTCTTGAATAGTCATCTATTTCTAGAAATGAGGAAAAACCATTAGTCACACGACACAGCAAATTCTGATAAACTCCGCAGATAGATGATGCTTGTTTATAGTGGTAAAATTTAGGAGAAACGCATTTCAATACTTTAGTCTTTAGTCACATGTCATTTTTAAATTATTTTCAAATTTTTATTTCACAAATACACGATAGCGAGTCCCTCGATGAGTGAATCGAGCTCTTTAGATTTAGAAACCCATTAAAATTGTTAAATATACTAATAAATGTTGCACATCAATAGTGATTTCCTGTTCAATTGCCATCACTCCTAACCTCACACTGGTTTTCAAAAATATGCTAGAACCCGTTTTAATTGGCAACATATAATTACTGCTCCCAGTAACATGTTTCAAGTTGTTAATGAGGGTAGAATGGTGGATTTTATGATTCTGAAAATTCAGCATCCTTTTTCGGCAAGGAAGTAAAAGTAGGAAACTAAGCCAACATTGTACTTATTCATTGATAAGGGATACAGAGAAGGAATAAATTTACTCTATATAGTACTCTAACAACAACAATGATCATAGTAAATGGGTATAAAAGTATAGTGTGGTATATATGATGTGTCATATAAAGTTTGTTTCATGATCTTTAACAGAAAATGTCTGGTTTTAGATTTACAGAATACAGACAATACATACAGTATAATGAAATATATAATACAGGCAAGTAATTTTAATCAATCCAGTTAGGAAAGTTTGAGAATTTAAAAAGACTAGATTTTGTACCATTTTTGCAGCAGTCATAACGTAATTTGGTCAGTAAATGTAAATTTTAGTTGAAGGCGAAAAAATGAAAAATGATTTATCTGTCGCAGATGCTAAAGAACACATGCCACCAAGGTAATCATTTAAATAATTTGAGGCAAAGAAAATAATTATTTGACTTCCATTTATGAAGTTATTGTTGGTAATTATTTCAAGATTCCATTTTCATTATGTCCTTTTTTTATTAAAGCTTTACTTCACATAAAATGACAATTTTTACAGTGCAAGTGAAATATATTTTTAGACAATATTTCAGATTTAATTAAATACCTGTTTAATGATGTCCAGTTATGCGATTTTGTCATCCTTTTCAACAATGTGTTATGTTAATGGAAGTGATGACAACCTGAATGCATTTCATATGGCTTTAATATTAGTCAGATGTTCCACACAGTCATGATCTCTGTCCTACTAAGACAGACCATCTCAGGATATTCTTCCTCTTAATGTTCATCTTTATTATTTAATATCTATCTTTGTTTCAGTTATGATGATGTTCATCCTTTTTATTTTCTCATAAATCAATGTTCGGTGATTCCCAAAAAACTAAACATCTTGCATGTATGTTTAATCGTATAACAAAATATTAATTTTCTTCTTAATCCACAAAAAGATGCTGAAAATGAGTGTTGCATGTACAATCTTTGTTCCTTTCATTACTTCTGCGGTAATGAGATTCAGACATGGATCTTTGGGACTGTTTATGGTTTATGAAGTATTGTACATAAACACCCACATTTGTTTTTGCATGTGTCCAGGCTACCAAACAAGAGGTTACAAGTTTGAAACTTGTGGCAGCATCTTATTTTTATTTTCACTTTTTTGTATTATGTTCAGACATTCCTTTAAACTCACTCGTCCCAATTTTTGTTTTATTCCAGTCCTAGGATGGGCATTTAACCTAATTTACTTTTAAAAAATGTCTACAGCAGTTCATATTACACCTCTCTTGATAACGCACGCACAACAGGGTCCACAAACATAGACCGCACTATAAGCAAGTGCACGAGTTACCGAGGGACCTCTAAGTATTTAAAAATTCCACTAGTCTTGGAGAAAACCTCGGGGCGGGGGGGGGGGGGCATTAGGGAACTGGGCTGTTTAATGACTGAATACACGTTTTACAATTACGTCTATAATACTTGTTAATAACACACTTTTTCTGTATAAATAACATTTATTTTCAGAATGTCCAACATCTGGACGCGAAAACGTGTATTATGCCACTGCTTTTTGTTTTGTTGATTTGTCTGGTTCCCAGAATGGTATTTAATAGTATAATCCCAAGTCGGGAGGCAAAATAGCAGGGAACTAGGTTAACTGTCGATACACCACCAAACAAGATTCCTTTTTTCGAAAACTAGCAACAATTATTTTGTAAGACTATCGTCTACGTTGAAAATTTTTTAAATTTTTGTATTGTTCAGTTAGTACAATATTGATGTCTTGATTTCATTGGAAGTAATAGTGAAACTTTTTATTATCCTTGAGGATATCTTGTTGTGCCAGTTCAGGAATTCTCTGAAACTCGCATGCCCACAATGGCCTGTATTGGTAAACCCAAGCTCTTTTTTTTACCTTTCTATCCTTGATTAGTTATGAATGAGTCAGTTAATTTAAGGTAGTTTAATTGTGTTACATACACAATAATATTTATAACATTGTTCGATTGGTCAACTGAAGTGAGTTCACCCAACATATGGCCAGGGCCGCTAGATTTTAAGTATATAGGATTTGCATACCTATTTTCTTTATTCCAAGTATTATTTGATTCAAAAGACAAAAGTAACGTGATAATACAAAGGAGGCAAGCTTTTAATTCAATGCAGCAATACAACAAATATATCCACAAGTCCGTTTTCAAAACAGGGTCGGCATTTAATTGCGTTCTCGAAGAAACGCTTGTGGACATAGCTGTTACGGTAGATTGACACATTTTACGTTTAAGTACACATAATAATAATACGCATAATAATAATAATAACAATGCTTTATTTATAGAGGGTGGATCATTAGTCAAGGACTATTCTCCCTTGAGGGCATAACAATGCACATTATATGAAGATAGCAATAATTACTGTTTATTTTAACATGTTTAGTATTAAAATACTAAATTCCATTATCTGTTAGAAACACATACATGCTCATGATCTCTTCTTAAATACTGTAATATTTTTAGCAGATTTTACATGTACTGGAAGCTTGTTCAACAGAACTGTACCAGAGTATTGGAATCTTTTTAAATTGCTCTGTTCTTGGTTTTGGTGCTACGTTTCCATGTAATATTGATCTCAACTGGTATTGTGTTGAAAAAGGCCTGAACAAGTCCTGAAGATACTCTCGTGCAGTTCTATGTAGACATTTATATAAAAGAACTGCCTTGTGAAAATCTATCCCGTCATATATTGTGAACCATTTGAGTTCTGTAAACAATACTTTTGAGGGATGATCAATAGATGCATCTAATATTTTGTGCTGCTTGTTTCTGAAGTTTATAAATCCTGTCAAGCTCAGATTTAGCACAGTTTCCCCATACGTTTGAACAATAATCCATTGTTGGAAGAATATGACTTGTATAGATTGTGAGTTTCCATAGGTAAATATTTCTCATAGTTGTTAAAAACGTTTTTTTACGTTTTTTATTTTTTCCAAAAAACTTCGTTTTTTTATTTATTTATTGATTTATTTATACTAATTTGACCAGATCCTGCCCTGAATTTTTAATTTTCTCACACTTGATAATGTTGCTGCTCGTTCAGTCGCTAATTCTTGGACGAAAATCAAAATTTTGCATTTTCCCATGGTCGGTCGGTCGGTCCATCGAAAATGTTGCTCGTCGCAAGTTATAGCGGTGTCAGTGTCGCAACTCGCAAGTGTCTCTTTGAAGTTTGGCAACAGATATCATTATACTGGCGCAGATTATGCATAGCAGTAACGTGAACTCATAGTAGAGGGATGGCCAACTTCAGCGCCAAGTTTGAAGCGCAAAATATGTTTGCCGCAGTCCCAAGTGACGGCGGGGGTCAATCTGCACAGGGGTAAAAAAACAACCACATGCGGTGACAGTCTATCGCAGTGATGTCCAACCAGTAATTTACCGTCTATTTATAGGCCTAGTTGCCTACGGAAACATCTTTTTTATAAACTTTTCGGTCAATATTCTGCACAATAATCGTGGTGTTTCTTGGAAAATCGATTTTCCTGCTGCGACAGCTCGGGCTGTAGGCCGAGCTGCCTGGGCTACATAACGATACTGGCTCGTGCTGAAACCTTACATACACAACTAGCGGGCAAGTAGCGATTAAGATTGTCTATAGTAAATTACGAATTTAAAATATTTCTTGTGTATAGCCGTTAAAATGCTGAAAGAAAAGTGAAGAATGGAAACATGTTTTAGTACTAGATGAAAAAGATAACGTCACTTTGAGCAAAGTTAGTTGCATTTACTGTAATAAAGAATTTCACGGTGGTGTTGTACGTATAAGAGGTCACCTACTTGGAGAGCCAAAGTTTGGCATCAGTAAATGTTCCAAAGTTCCATGTGAAGTGCAGCAGGCCTTACAGAAGCAGCAGTCAGTGAGACTAGAAGCGAAAGCGAGAAAACGAAAACTTGACGCACTGGATAAAGCCACAAAAGCCGCTAGTAGTTTTATGCCGTGAATTCGTGGACCAGTACCATCCAATCCAGAGGATTTATTAATATTCACTTTAATTAGCATATCAAAAACATCAGCTTCACTAGCATTTGCTATTGAAAAATAATTATCATCAGGACTTGTTGAACATTTCCACAATGTCTTGTACAGATGTTGCTATACCATCATTTTGCCTAAGTCTAGGGGGAAAACAACTGTTCTTGGGTGGGTTCAGCTCTTTTAGATGCTTCCACAATGTCTTTTCATTTATCATGACTACACTTAAAAGAAACTAATAAATAGACACATTTCACTTCATAAAAAATTTAATTGGTATTTATCAATTAAAATATTTCCTCGACTAGGCGTAAGTGACATTTTCATTGATCAAAATTTTCTTGAATATTGTTAATTACTGGGTACTAAAACATGTCGTTTGGAAAGAAAATGTAACAAATTATATTACTAAATATTAAAAGTTGATATTTCTTAATGTTGATTAAAATTTCCATGTCCTATCGACCATTTTTTATCATAAAACGAGTGATATATCAGTGTTTCAGTTATCAATTTAGATCATAATTTTCTTCAAGTTCAAGAAATATGGATAAATTTTTGGGAGTGTTTTCTGATTTCAAAGAATTGGATCCATGCTTGACCCCACGTTATAAGAGGATTCATGAGTTGTCAGCGCACGAGTTATCGAGGGAGTGGTGTAGTACTAATCTTTAAATATTGACATCTTTGGCACTAACTACTCAAGTAAGATATATATAAAGGGTTGTTCCCACTATATTTGCCCCTATGCCCTCCCCACTGACATTTCTAGCATTGTCCACATGGTCCAGTTCACTAAGAGAACCTACTTAGAACTGTTCTGTTAATTTCATACATTTTATTTAATATAGAATACTTCAGTGAGTGGAAGCATGCTACCATTTATTTTTAAGAGACCTCCTAAACATTGTGACCAAAAGTGTTTCCTTTGGCTGAAAAAAATACTTGCAACAATATGCCCTTTTAGTTGTTTAATAATTACCCATTTATCCAAAACTATGCCATTTTGTAAAAGATGCCTCTCTAGCATACCCCTCAAATTTGATTCTTAGGGGTTTTTTTATGACTGAGTTTTAAATAAGCCAACTTTAAAAGGATTCTTTCCATTGGCCATACCATGATATATGTATATGTATGTATATATGTATGTATGTATATGTACGTATGAATGTATGTGTATGTATGTATGTGTGTGTGTGTATATGTGTATATATATATGTGTGTGTGTGTATATATATATATATATATATATTAGTGTGTATATATATATATATATATATATATATATGTATGTATATATATATATGTATGTATATATGTATGTATATATGTATGTATATATATATATATATATATATATATATATATATATATATATATATATATATATATATACACACACACACACACACACACACCTGGTAACAGGTATCTGATCTTCAAATTCAAATATTTATTTCAGCAACTGATGAAAGTTTTTTTTTTACAAAAATTCTTTTTGACAATTGTCAGGTTTTGGTTGGTGGTTTTAATGCCAAAGCCAAAAGAGTACTGGTACATGATTATTTTCTGATTATGTTCTCCACCACACGAATATTAAAACCATGTGCTTCCAAGCAAACTATAGAAACAGAATTCCTGTGATATTCTTTATACAGTACTTGATTAGAAATACCTAATTCACAGTTCGGTCCTATTGCCAAAAAGTACTGTATTTTTACCAAGTTAGTTTATCCCCAAAACATACTTTTATTTCAGTCTTTGAATTCATGTTACTTTAAATCTGTTAATTTATACACCTCTGTAAAGCACAAGTATTGATAGAATTTTATAACTGCTTTCTGACATCTTGAGTACACATCCATTTACATGGTTTCTAAATTGAAAATTTTGTTACAAGACAAAGCTTGTCAAATACTGCACACAGAAGAGAAAGATCTACTGGAATGGTATACTTGACATGTTCTTTATTAAGTAGCAAATATATTTTGTGGAGTTTTTAATAGCAACAATAGATTTAAGAGTACATTTGCAATTTGAGGATTGTTCAATAAATTGTTGTTTTTTTTTTGGTATGTCAACTTAAGGCATTCATCATAAAATCAGCTTGCTTCCATGATGTAAAACAATAAATCCATGATTATATACAGTAATTCCATTATTTAAAGTTTGTATCAAAGGAAAATCTTGTAACACATTTGAAAGCTATCCGTTTTTCTTGATAAAATACTGATCTTGGGATAGTAGAGCTTGGTTCATCATCATTGGTCATCGTGGTATATTTCTTGTCTGGATCAAAATAATGCAGTACCTAAGTACATGCATATGTATATATGTGAAAAAGTATGCATATAAAGAATCATACTGATTTTATCTTCATTTTTTATTTTATGAATTTTTGTCATTCAGCTCTCAAGTTTTTTGAGTTTGAACGTAGGCATTCATTTTAGGCAGATATGGTATAAACAGATTTAATATCATGTTATTGCTGTATTTTTTAATGTTACTATAGTAACCAAGCTATGAATTTCACCAAATTAAATGTTAGACAAAATTTTTAAGACCATGTGAGTATATTCTAGAAAAATATAAGCACAGAATGTAAATCTGAAACTTTATTGAATTTAAGTTTTCAATCTTAGCAGTTCACTGGGAAAAAAAAGACAAAAATACACCTGTTGCACGTATGTTTGGTGAACTTGGAAAATCCACGCCATGTAATTTTGTAAATCTTACTGTTCTCAATCATAAATTCAAAAATTCAAAGTCTGTTTGATTTGCAAGAAAGTAGTAAGCTTAATATAAAGGAACAAATATGTAATTGTCATGATTTTCTCTTTCTATTCAGGATTTGGTTGCCATGGCAACCATTTCATCCCTTCCGTGCAGAAATAAAGTATATACAATATCCATCCAGTGTCAAGAGAAAATTTCCCCCTCTTTAAACCTTATTATTATTGCACAGGTAATCTTGAAATGGATGCCAAATTGTTGAATTAATGGATAAATCCTGTGCAAATCAGAAGTTTATCTCCAGTGAGATGCACATTAATGGGTTCAAGTCTAAGGGATTGAAAATGCTATTTTCAGTGTGCAATTTCCCTCTTATTTCTGAAACATTGTGCTGAAAAGTTGGCTCAATGCACACAAATCTTGCATGTTTTCTGGCTCAACAATTTTTCAAAAGAAATGGGGAATTACACATTATATTAAGTTTTAGAATATAGCCTGAATGTGCAAAACATTAATATACATAAATTTTTGAAATATTTCATTTTTGCCAGTATGATTAGGAAACTTGTATGGCAGTTTGTTGTCTGTTTAGAAATGTAAAGAAATTTGTAACGATGCTCGATTGCGTATGAATTGTGCTGGGTTTTTTAAATGTAGATTTACAATATCTGAAGGTTTTCTATAGTTACTGGTCCTGAATAACCCTGGTGGACAAGGCATTAATGTTTGTCTGGACTACTAAACCAAAAACTGGTAACCTACAGAAAAATTTGGTAATCCACTTTTTTCAGTGCATAAATCATTTGGTTGATTGAACAGAAGTAGGAGCCAAAGAATGCTGAAGTCAGTTATGTTTTGGTATATTTTCTTTGACAGTTGGAGTTTGTACGAGGATATTTGGCCAGATGTGATTGGCCAATTTTTTGGCATTCTTTGGTTAACATCCCTCCTCAACCAACTGATGTGGCACACAGCAGAGTTTGAAAATCTCGACCACTTGATTCTGCTTCAGTATACTTAGGCACAGGTTTCCCAAGGATTTGTAAAACTCGGAGTCCAGGACTCTTAATTTGGTAAAAATGTGAGTCCCACAGGCAAAAGTTGAAGGGCCCAGCCAGAAACATGTTGGGCATACTTGAAGTGGCTAAATGTCCAGATTAGAAGAACCGGTGGTTGCAAATGAGTTTCATTTTCCACATTCTTTACACCACTAACATACAGCCCATTTGTCCCTCAGATTGAGACTGAATTTTGTCAATCCAAGGAAGGTCTAATTCCAATCACTAAGCCAAGCATCACACACTTGCCTGCCCTTTGCTACTGTCCCATCCAAACTGTCAGTTCTAGCAACTTTAGCACTCTTCAGTCTCATTGGTCTTTTGTCAGTTTGTGGTTTAACCCTAAAATACTTGCCCAAATTTGCAAATGGCATTTTGACAAAGTTTCAGTGTGTCTGTATTTCAAGGTCCCATGCACTAGTTATTCGGCTACACTTGGAAATTAAGACAATAACAAAAGGTAAAGTTCATTAGATGTACTCTTATAATGACCACATGTACATCTCAGGGTCTTTCTGCCCATGAATTCAATCATTGTAAATAATGGCATATTTTTCCACTTGCAGCTAGCTGAAATCTCTGAACTTGCCACCCAGCTCTTGCATCATGTTCTGCATTTTGGACACTTACCTGGATTTGATGCATGTGACCAGAGTCCTATCAGGCCAACTTGTTTCTGGCTAATTTTAATCAAACTCGTATTTGTATGCAACACCTATTTCAACTTTATTCTTGAAGTCTTTTTGATTTTTGTGGCAAACAAGGTGTGTGACAACTGTCAGAATGTTTGTGGTGTTGGTGTTCTGCAATGTGCATGATTTGGACAAAGTACTTTTGAAACACCAAAATTAAATCTTTTATATCATCCTTTATTGTAGGAATCATTCACTGCAGTACGAACTTAATTTCAATAAAAGATTTCAGTTTGAGAATGTTGATCGATTTCAGTATTTGTCACTTTAAAAAATATAACTGATATTTTTTATAATAAAGTTGACCAGTGAATATATTTAAGACAGGTGGGAGCTTGGGTCTGTACAACTTGTTTCATTTGGTCCTTGGTTAGTGAAGCAAGATAGCTTACAATGATTTTTGGAGCAGATTTCCAAATACCTGTTCAATCGTTTATCGATGTACACACTAAAGAAACAAAATGTTAGTGTAAATAGTAGCACATTCAAATGTCTTATTTTGATGTTATCAATACCATGTTTTATAGCTAATGTGCATCATGTTTTAATGTCAGTAACCACAAAAGGTGACTAACAACTCCAAGGAGGCTTTACCTTATTGAATAGTAGTCCAGATCTTTATTATGTGTGTGTGTGCGATTTAGATTTTTAACATAGCTTTAACAATTTTTCAGTCATATCGCTACTATGTCTGCAGTGTGACAGTTTATAGTGATGTCTAGCACTGGGGCATCATGCCGTAGACATGTGACATGATGTCCCACCCAGTCACATTATCCTGACACCAGGCTGACCAGTCCTAACACTAACCTCTTAATGCTGAGCACCAAGCAAGGCAGCTGTTAGTACCATTTTTGTAAGTCTTTGGTATGACTCTGCCGGGGTTCGAACCCGTAACCTCCCGCATCCAAGGCGGACACTCTAATCTTTATTATGAAAACCTGAGCCATGTTTTTTGTATATATTGGTGTGGTAGTATGAACTAATCCTGGTAACTTATGGCAGGTAATTGGGCAAGTCTTAATGAGACCTTGGTATCTTAATCTTAAGGTTAATCTTAATCTTAATCTTGTAGACCAGTAAGAGTTAGGTAGATGAAGTGATAATGCTTGATACTGAGATTTCAAAATGATATTTTAAGGGTACAAGTAGAGGAAACAAAAAATTAAACAAGACATAGTGACACATTAATGTCAAGCAATGGGCATGTATTAAAATGACTGTTCATCTAAAAATTAAGGTTTCTTGAAGTATGTTTATCAGCATGTTTAGCCACTTGCAGGCTAAATAACTAAATATGGTACTCTAGCTATTATAAAGTTTAAGGCAATGTGGAGATGGTGAGGTTTGATCTTTGGTTAACATATGCATCAGTGGTTTCCATACTCAAGTGGAGGGGCTTTTGTACCCCATGATATTTTTGCAAGGGGTTTTTCTGAACTTTGAGGGACCTTAATTGTGACTTATTTAACTTCAGCTTGAATTAAAAAAAAAGGTATTTAAAAAAAGATGCAGACAAATGAAATTTTATACTTTATAATTTATTCAATTTTATGTTATAATACAGATGATAATTATGCCAGAAAACCCTTATATAATTTTTAAAATTCTTTTATTGGTCTGGGAAAACTAAAATATGCAGATACTATTCATAAAGCCATGTGAGTGTTAAAACAAATGATATAGGTACAGCTTGCATCCCAGCAATGTAGACATTAATTATAAAATAAAGTAGGAATAAACACTTTATGAAAGAAACCATCCTCTATTCTCAGAGGAAAAAACCTTTTCAAACTCATTTGGGTAAACTATATGTACAACAATAGACCCCCCCCCTCCTCTAAAAAATAACTTGTTTTGTATCAGAACTGACCACTGGAAATTATATGATCCCACTTGTGATCTAAGTACACTTTTCCCTCTTTTACACATGATGCAGACCATGCCTCCCTTTTCTGTGAGAAAACCAACTGAATTCAGCTTTCTGTCAGTGCTGGAAATTTTTCGAGTCCTTGGTTTGTGATGTTGAAACATCGATAATTCCATTTATGATAGTTTCTGAAGTTTCCTTTTGCTTATCAAATAGAGCTTTCTTCCATTTGTTCATTCAGTCGAAAAAAACCCGAATTTGAACAATACCATGTTAGTACCAAAAGCAAAGTTTCGTGAACAAACTCTATGACAAAAATTAATACATTTTACATGAAGCTTCCATGCGAATCATGCAAAATTTTACGTGGTGGGAACTCGATGCCAGTATAGTGTACTAAATTAGAAGATATCATCACAGGTAAGCTAATTCATGATGGAAATAACTTTTTGGGGAAATTTGAAATGCATACAGCCAGTTATGTACCTCAGATTGACTATTGGTACCAGTAGATCATGTCATAAAATGATTGTAAAATTCTGATCTCCAAAACTTCTAAACAAGGATGGACATTTGCACTTGTGAAATATGTTGAAAATACTTGCTAAAATCAGTTGTATAAACTGAATTCAGATGATCAGTTTCAACATTTCTGGTGTACTTTTAAAAGCGTATTCTTTCTCCTTTTTTTTTTCAGTGTTCCAGACTGGAATGGTTGGTTATCCTGAATCTCTAACAGATCCCTCCTACAGGAAGCAGATACTCATCTTAACATATCCACTAATAGGGAATTATGGGATTACAGAGGAGTGGGGTGATCAATATGGCACGTCCCAGTGGTTTGAGTCTGACCAGATTCATGTGGCAGCTCTCATTATTGGTGACCTTTCAGAGGAGTACAGTCATTGGAGTGCCAGCAAATCGTTGTCCGTATGGCTTAAAGAACGGAATATTCCTGGCATTCATGGTATAATTTCATGTTCCACAAGTTTTTGTTTTGTGCATCATTGTTTCTTTTGGTTTTTCTTTATGAAGATTGGGTGAAAATTGCAATATTGCACTGCTCAAATTAGTTCATGCACATTGGTTTATTTTTTAGGTAATGCAGTATTTATTTAGGTATGAAGGATTGCGAGTTTATACATTAAGCAGTATTTTCTCCAGAAACTGATTGTGTTTATTAATCCATGTTAAATTTAAGTAATTCCCCTGATAAAAATGATTGATGTGCTATGAGCATTATACAACCTGTAACATTCATCAATATTTGACAAAGCTGAATCTAATCATGTAAAAACTTTACATATAATCAACCATCATAATTAATGCTTACTACCGTATTTACCATATATGTTGCGACACTGTATTTGTTTGGACACCATAAATTAATTTTAAAAGTAATTTTTTTGTGCACTGTATGTTCTAGGACACATCGTTTTATTGAGTCATAAGTGGTGGGACACCTTTTAAAGGATTTGAAAATTACATGTTGGAAATGCACTTCAACAGAAATTTTATTTTTAAAAATATAAACTGTGTACTTGAGATAAAACTGTTTAATCCACTGCAGCAGCATCTCATCAACACAACCCTTATCCTGCACACATACGATCCATTCTTTTGGGGCGTGAATATTTTTTTAGCTTTCTCATGCCATGAAAAATTGTTAGAGGCAACACATCACCTGAAGCGGAAACTGCAAGACTAAAGTCAGATTTTTTTCAAATCTGCACCAGTCTTGCTAATTCTCACACTTTTGACCCCCATCTTGTCGTCAGTCTGTCCAGCAATGCGATCAAAGTACACTAGAATTTCATCCATGTTAATGATCATATTGTCAGTGAAATCTGCTTCTCTTCTGGCTTTCATGAATTCATCACATGATTTTATTTTCACCAAAAATTCTGGGCAGCGCCGAGTCCTCGATGTCCGTGCATGAAGTACTATATTGTGTCACATAAAAATTGTTCCGTTTCAATTTTATTTTTGAAATTCCCATGAATACCAGTGAAAAGGAACCAAAGTTGGCTTCCATATCTTGACCGTCTTTGTATATTCAAAACAAATCGGCACAAAAAGAATCCAAAGTCTGCTTCCGGTGTTGGCTTGCTTTGCAGTAAAATGACCTTTTGTATTGATATCCTTTTAAAAAAACAGAAAAAAAAGGCTTCAGAGTATCCAAAGTTTGCTTCCAGGGTTGGCTTGCTTTGTAATAAAAATATTTTGTCTTTGATGTCCTGTTGACAAGTTCAAAGAAGGAATTTACTGCTTGGTACTAGTTTTTATTCACCACCCAGGCTTTTATGTACTTGGCATATGTAGTTATAATTAATACAAATGGGTACATAGTATATACAGCAGTAACTTTCTTTACTGATACTTTTATAACCCGTGCCAGCAAAAATGTTGTGGCCGATGCTGGGTCATTGATGCCTGTGCACGAAGCACTATATTGTATCACTTTAAAATTGTTCCATTGTTTCAATTTATTTTCAAAATTCCTGTGAATATAGGTGAAAAGGAACCAAAGTTAGCTTCCATATCATGGCAGTCTTTTTATATTCCCCCCCAAAAATCAGCACATTTAAAAGAATCCAAAGTCAGCTTCCGATGTCGGCTTGCTTTGCAATAAAATAACCTCTGTATTGATATCCTTTATTTTAAAAAAAAATGGCTTCAAAGTATCCAAAGTTGTCTTCCAAGGTCAGCTTGCTTTGTAATAAAAATACCCTTTGTCTTTGTGGTGTCGGTAAGTTCAAAGGAGTTTACTGCTCGGTACCAGTTGTTATTCACCACCCAGGCTTCTATGTGCTTGACATCTGTAGCTAGAATTAATACAAAGAAGCATTGCTGTCTGCGGGTAAATAATATACACTGCAATAACTTGCTTTAATGATACTTTTGTAACATGTGCTGCCAAAAAGATTTTCACATGCACTCAAGTGAACGTGTTTTCAAATAATTTTTATTTGCGAGATACTGTCATACAGTAGTTCTGGATATAATTCAGTCTTGGTTATTTTGCACCTAACTCCATGTCATGCATGAATGACAGTTGTTTTCAAGATCTGTTTATTTCCCTGTCATTTGCAAATTTGTTTGATCCACTTTTTAGTTGGATAACATATTCAAATCTTTGAGCACAACCAAACATGATTTGTTTCTCAATGTTCCTGCCATTGAATGTGTCATGTGTTATTGGACACAAGTGATACACGCTACAGTATGGAAGCCTACGCTACATATACAGATTTCGTGGATATATTTTATTCTTTAATGCTCATGTTAAAAAAAAAGGAATAATGATAACAAAACAAGGTTAGTTTCTTTCTTTCTTATTATCCAATAAGCGTTTTGTTTATCTATTTTATTGCAACGTGTAGTTGAAGCACAAATGCAGTACAAATTTATTTCGTTTCTCAAGTCTTGGGACATATGAATTAGGTGAAAAAAGTTTTACCATAAGTTCTAGGACAGAAGTTATATCGTGTCCCAATATATACGGTAAGTACGGTAAGTTACATTTTGTAAGTGTGCAGTGAAATGCTTTCATTGATTATCACCAGTGTACATGAAGTACTGCCTGTGTCATATATCATGACTGCTGGATCTGTGCCAGTAATGAAGATAACTAATTAATTTTCTTGAAACATACTGTGAGGGGTCTGTTCTTACTGTTCTTGTGTAATAACTGCCCTCCACAACAACTTGAATCTTCACTAACAAAACTGCCAGAGAGGAATTATATTTCCCCTTTGGATCAAAATCATAGATAACAACTGTTTAAGTTGTGAACTTCACATGTGACGAATCTCAGCCTGTCAAAATGTTATGTGTATGTCTGTGACCAGTATAATAAAGGACCTATACAGTTAACAGCAGGTTATGTTGCTGTGCCCAAAAAAGACCACACATGGAAATAAATACCAAAATGTTGCATTTGGCAGTAAAATTACTGCAAGTCGTACTGCGTAAAGATAGACAAGGTTTTATTAATATAAACTTATATTAAATGGAAAAAGAAAATAAAGGCCATTTATTAGTGAATCTGGTGCCATGCAATATTTAAAGAGATGGTCTGAAACCCAATCCCCAGATCGTGACCTAAAACAGGGTTGTGAGAAAAATCTGGATGGTCACAGAGGGTTGTAAATTCCTCAAAAATGTTTACATGGCAAATTCATTGATAACATACTTCGTCATATTTAGGCTCAGTCAAGCTAATGGGGTGATCCCGTTGAAACTGGTTTTTGTCACACTGATGTAAGAGGGAACATGCCTGCAGTTTGTTTGAAGTAACATAAACAGATGCGACAATGTCATCATTTATAAACAAAGCCTGGCAGGAAGAAAAAATAGCGCAAATGTCCAAAAAATTTGAGGCAATTATGTAACTTAATATGTATCTTCTGTCTTTTATTTCAATTTGTACATAATACTTATTTTTCCCCATACAGATGTGCTTTCATACATAAAGATTAGAAACACAGCTGCGAATTCAGATTTATTTTAGTTGAATTTTACATGATGGTAAATTATCATTTTGAAGATATGTCATATGTACAAGCTAAGAATAAAACTTAATGTATGTTACTACTCCTATCCCATTCATAGTTGAACAACCATACAGGAGATGAATGAAGATGCATGTGACTTGTTCACAAGATCATACCGTAATTGCTGTAGTAATAGTTCAATCCAAATCAACTTTCTTGACCCATTGTAATGCCAAACTGCCATTGCAAAAGTCCAATGCGATCAATAATTTGTCTGTAAAAATTTTATTATGACAGTTAATGTGTAGATCACTCAATCACAATTGAATAAACTGTTATAACTATATTACAATTAAATTTTAAAAATTGTTTTTAAATTTATATAAGTAAATGTGCTTACATGACCTGTGTTACTTCCACTAAAAATGTTCAAATAGGTTGCACAATGGCTACCAGAATTTGAAAGATATTGGGAGTGCTGCCAAGGTTGATGCAGAACACTTTGCCCTTCCATCCCAAATTTCCTTTTTAACAACCACAAGTACATGCAGAAATGATGCATTGGTATTTGTTTTCACACAAGACCTTGTATTTTAAAAGACCAGTCAGGTCACCTTTTCCCTCAGAATTTGCGTTTGGTACTAAAACTTCTTGTATCCTGAACCAAGGTCTCTTTGGATGTACAATATTTAGATCAAGAAAAATTGATAAAAAAATGTTTGCTGATCAGAAAAGCAGTGTAAAGTCTTCTTTTACCAATAGAATCATACAGTTGTCCAGCCAGAAATTCTCCAATGCAGTTCCAGCTAAATAAAAGTTAGCTGCAATGACTGGATTGGTCGAGTGTCATACACATAATCAATAGGTCATAGGTTCATACACCCGCCCAGGTATGGCTTTGTCAGCTGATTAGGTGTCTTTTGTAGGACACTTGTCTCCCATATAACACGATTGTAGCATGTTCCCGAAATTTCATATGCATGTAAATTTCTTGTACACAAAACATTTTTTCTTAAGAGTACGAAAAATGTATAAAATGTTTTATCATTTTATGGAGGAGATTGCATATAAATTCTAAGATGCTAGTGGCATGGCTCCTGAAATTTTACATCCATGTATTTTTCTTGTACATGAAGAAAAATTTATTTGTTGGTTAAGGTATGAAAAATTACATGTAAAACGTTTATTAAGGGATCGTGCTGGGCTTCGCCAGTGTTGCAAATTGCAGGGTTTTTTTTCCCTTATTGGTGACAAAATATACCATCTAGCAGTTTGGTAGTTTGTTTTTTTCTTTTTTT
>JAECUM010022293.1:0-12880 GCA_016617855.1 Megalonaias nervosa | reverse complement strand
GTGTGTGTGTGTGTGTGTGTGTGTGTGTAATGATGTTGAACATCTGGTATATATTTCTTTTGGCTAACCACCTGTATCTAAAGCATCCAAAGTAATGTGGCATGAATTTCCTATTCGGCTAATTCAGTCAGGAAAATTAAACAATTTTAGCACAAATTTTAGTTGCCTGAGTTTAAATTGGTGTTGCAGTCTTAGAAATTCTGAGTATTCAATTTGGAGTTAATATGCTTTTGGGGTGCAATATTAGGACTGAAATGGTTATCTCAGAATTAACTAACTTAGTCATGATTAGCTTAAACTTTCTATCATATCAGCAAGGTAATGGAATGAATTACAGTCCATTACAATTTCTTGTATTTTAACAGAAAGATGGCATGTTAAGATTATCTGCTCAAGAGGAAATTGACACAATGTTAGAAAATTAGCATCGCATTAGTTTTAGGTTTTTCTTCCTTTAAACTATCTCATAAATAGTAATATTGTAACACACGTATTTGTTCAATGGCTGAATGTACGTCTGAGAGTGAATGGAAGTAATACGATTACAAAACAAACATTGCAAAATCTATTTTACGTGCGCCTTGTAGACGTCTAACCTAAAGTGGGAAACGATATCAGACTCTGAGTAGAATAACAGCCAAGTGTACTCTACGACGAGTGGAAATCAAAACTTTCAGATTGCCAAAATCGAAAATCATGTTTGCAAAGGGTAACTGCCAAAACCTTTCCTCATAGGCATCGGCAGTAATGCAGCAACGAACGGAGCTATGGGTCAAAATCCTTTCGAGTTCCAACACATCTGTGTGTCCAAGACAGAGGTCACTCAAGATGACCAGATGTTGTGTACCAAACTCTTTGAATCTAACTTTGCCCCCTCCCCCCACCCCCCACCCCCCAAAAAATATATACTTGAGATCTTACTTGACTCTGTTTCAAGCCATATGACAATCAGGCACAAACAGAGTCATATAGTTTCCTACGATGATTATGCAGGAGGACATGCTTTGTGGGGCTTTGATTTTACTCCAGATCAAGTCAGCGATGAGGGCCATTTCGACCAATAAAATCGGGCCAACTCAGTGTGGAACCTCAGTATATATCGTGAACGTCATCTTGTATACAGACTATGATAACTCTCTGGAAATCAACAATTTGAGATAAGTGATCTTAGGCTATTTGAAAATAAAAGACGGAACACCAACCTATGGAGAATGGAGATGAGGATATTTTCTATCAATAAAAACAAATAGTAACAAACCACAAGTGAAGAAGAAAAATGAATATATGATGTCAAGATGGCTAGAATAAGAACAACGCTCAGTCTCTCTTTTTAGCTTGTCGTTTGGCTAAGAGAAATAATCAACTGACCAGAGAACATTGTCGTGGCTATCAAGTCGGTCATCCTAGTCAGAAACAACACTACCAATGTCTGATGATGAGCCAAAACGCGATGTTGAAAGACTGTCTGGAAGATGCACGGGCAGTGAAGAGAAGATTTTGAAAGAGTGGTATAAAGATTTATGTGGCTATTCCTTACCATTCTTTTACTTCTTTGGAAACGAAACGCAACGAAAACCTCTTGCAACACAGTACGGAGGTCTACCCGTTCATCGACTTACTTGACAGGTATTTTCAATGAAAAAGTAAAGTGTGACCTGATTACGTATTATTACCTGTGAATAAAACGACTACCTCCGAACCGCTTTATCTTCTCACTCACATTTCGTACACAACTTCTAGGAATCCTTTGGTGTGTACATTGCATCGATAACCTACCGACGTTCAAGCAAAATGTCATCGACAAGGGCAACAGTTATCGCCCAGTAACCCAGTGGTCATTTACTTTTCCAACTACCAGACTGAAATAGTTTGTTTCATACGGATGAGCTCATCTGGACGACGACGTCATGGACTTTATTAGAAGAAATGCTGTCTATTCAGTTCGGTAATGAGAGAATGCAAGGATAAGATTATTTTGTGTGCGGATAATATGGTGTGTATTTTCCCATTCAACTCAGTCTTTTAGAGATATGTTTTGACTAAGTGTAATCTAGGAACGATTCTAACAAATAGAAAGGTGGTTTAGTGAACATCAGGGTTATCAATATTTTTTAGCACAGAACGAAGATTGTAATGATGGTAAAATGGTACAATATCTGATCATTGAACATAATTCCACATCGTCAATGTTTACTGAAACAAAAAATTTCGTCTGAACATGCGCTTTCAAACTTTCTCTGAAGATTCACGTCCGCGCCTCCGTTACCTTTTTGATTGCTTAGCAAGGATGCGGTAATGTTCACTCAAAACAATTTGAAATTGTGAATTTTTTTATACGGATCTGACAGATTTAAAAAAAAAAAATCAGTTTTTTAATTTTTGTATAACAATTTATAAAATATTTGAAAATTTGAAAATTTTTCCATTCATTTTATTTAGTCTTCGCTACATTCAGTTAAATTTTTTTCCGTTTTAAGTTTGGAAAAAATGTGGACTTGTAAATATTTTATTTTTAATTTTTGTTTAATTTTAAAAATTTCTATTTACAATTTTTAAATTTTGGGGGAAATTTGCCTTTAGTTTTTTAGGTTAGAAATTGAAGTATTTTCATTTAGTCTAGGACACGTTTCTTCCAATATTTGGATTTTTGTTTAGTCTCTGCAAAAATCTAGTACAGTCTTGGAATTTTAGTACTATTTTTAGCATAGGCCAACTTGTTTTTGTTTTTCTTCCAGACTGTTTTTAGAGTCTCCGCTATTTAGACTATTCAACATACACAATAGCATCGCTGATCCGCAATGGTTTAGTGGTTAGGTTACTGGACTTGCGACAGAAAGAGTGTGGGTTCGAATCTTACCATTAGATCAGCTAAGGTTGTCTACCGTGGTGTGTCGTTGGGCAGGGCATTTGAGTGCAATTGTCACGGCACCAAATAACCTACATGTGTTGCTGTGCCATAAAACGCCAATTTCGTCATAATAATACATAATATGACATATTCCCGATACATTATGATATATGATCTATAAAAGTAAAATACATTTATTCAGTTGTATGCTGTTACTAGACGGCTATTATTATGCCACCTGCAAAGTAAATTCTTTGGTATGATTTGTATTATTAACGATATTATCGCACAAAATTCTCTCCGGTATCTGGTTTATAGGACTGCCGTTTTACCATACGGGTAGCGTCAAGTTCTTTGCAAGAGACTACGCAGGAGATTTCAAATAAATCTGAATGACTTTGGTCTAATATGGATAATCTTTCAGTCAGTTCCAAATTTCTATAACACATGCCAAGTGCGCATTTAATTAGCAGTAATAGTCAAATTATGATTCATAACACTAGGCATTATAAGCAGACACATTTGTTAAATCTTTCTTAACAAGGGATGGAAATAGTTTTAATTTTTAATTTGTTGGGGTGGTGGTAGTCCTGATATATTATGTATATTTGGATTTGAATTGAGGAGATATGACAAAGCTTTTAGCTTTCCGCAAATGTGTACGTGTGCGTGTGCACACACACACACACACACACACACACACACACACACATATATATATAATTATTATTATTATTATTATTATTATTACGGAATAGCGCCGGCCATTCAATGACTCACTATGATCTTTATGTCCGATAATCTCTTCTTAGAATAAAGGCACGGGTCAGCTTGGACCTAAACTCCAAGAGGTCTCTGTGACTCTCTGATGAAGTGGACAGTCCTTACCATAAGAATGGGACTAGTGATGAAGTGGAAGTGGAAGTGGACAATCCGTACTATAAGATTGAGGCTAGTGTGAAATGCAGATTCAAATTTATGTTACATCTGATTTATTAACGATCACAAAATCATAAAAAAAATAATAAACATAAGAGTTACCTTTTCTTTGTTCACTGCCTTAAACGGACTTCATTGTAAAATAGAAAAACGTCATTCTCATGAACTGTCTGAACACACCAGAACACCCTCAGAAACCCGACTAGTCCTGGCACAGACGCTGACAAGCAGGGGAAAAAGTCGGCTGTTCGTTGGGTAGCAATCACAGGGAAAAATTCTACAAGCATGCGCTTGAAGGGGTAACCATACTTTGTTACCGATGATAACAAAACCACATAATAATTGTGATTAAAAACCTAGATTAGTGTATTAGATAAGAACCCATTCAACATATTTATGTCTAATCAAATGGTGGATACTGCGAGCTACCGGCGGGAGTGTTCCATGTGCCAAACCTGAAAACGAGGTTCATACCAAGGAGTGTTGTATCATGGAATCCTCGGATTTTACGTACTAAGGCACTTAGTTTCCACTTTTCAGAAATATACTTCTTTCATAGTAATATCTCTCACTAGTTTAGAAACATTAGTTATTTTAGAAAAATGTGGATAACAATAACAATGATATATTTCCTCATATTCATCTTAGTATGCATGCAACCAGTACAGGGGTCTGACGTTTTATCTATAAAGTACGATGAAATCTCTGACAACACGAAACCACCTTGCTGTAAAGATCATGCATGAGGTCACTAATTTTTACGCACCCCACAGAATTTTATTTCTTCCTCTGACACCACTGTACATATGCTTCGGTGAAAATAGTATGTTTAAAAACATTAAAAGCACATAGAAAATTCATGTTTTAAGAAAAAATTACGTAAACAAAATTCACCTTAACATTCCTAAAGCTTTTCGTATATTTATCCTAATCTTCATTATGTGACATATTTTGTTGCAAAAGCTAAAAGAATCAAATTAGACAAAATTATATTGATATTATGATCAAATTATTTACATATGAAATATATTAGTGTATTTTTCAATACTTAATTGACATTGTTAATATGCAGAACCTCAGTCCTTGAATGCACTGTTTTGGAACTTAGAACTGAATTGCAACCAGCATAATTTATGTCTCTAATAGTGCAAATAATCAGTGACAGAGGACACACTGTTGCAGGAGAATGTTTCATTTTCATTTATTATAATTCTTACCATTATCAACTAATTCATTAAAGAAATCGGTAAAATAAGTTAATTATCGAGATTTCTCTAAAAGGCTAATTGAAAATTTACTGTTAAAGTAAATGTGCTTATTTATAGGATAGGAAATTTTACTACTATTGTTTTAAAAAGCAAGAATATAAAGGATGCTGATTCGATTATGAAATATGTCTTACAGTTAGGTTTTGTGTCAATTTCCATAAAATTAAAGTAACAAAGAACCATCTGTGAATATCATTAACGACAGATCCATATAAAACTTCATAATTTTGTATACCATTCTAAACTTTGATACCGATACATTTATCAGCTGTGTCACGTGACTAAAACATGTTGCGTAACAGATTGGATGCTTATTATGGTGGAAAGTTGATACTCACCTTCAGAACAGCTGATAAGCATTTTTATCAGAACTTAGTAACTAGAAACTAAGAGAATTAGTGAAATGCGTTTTTTTTTTTTTAATTTTTTTTTTATGGTAATTATCTTTTGTTTCATTTCACAACTGATAATGAGAGAAGCGTTCTCTCCAGAATTGTGAGTTTATGACACTGCGCCAAAATAGGGTGTGAGACGATACATCGATTCATGGCATTGTTATGTATATTTAATTTGCATTGTTTGTTATTTAGGTTTTTTCATTTCAATATATGCTATTGATAGCGTAACATTGTATGTTGGACTTGACCTTTTCCAAAATCAAGTTCAATTTCTACTTTACACGAATCATTAATTTTTTTGTTAATTCTGTAAACAATTAATACATAGATAAAATAGTCTCTGTGTGTAGGGGTCTCTATGTGTAGGGGCTAACAAATACAATTATTCTTTTTGCCCGAGACAAGGACTTTGTGTTTATTACATGTTATATTCTAACTGTGTCTATTACATTTTATATTCTAACTATAACTATCTTTTAAACATTAGGAACCTTCTAGATGGTTATTTTCCATTAGGCTATATCGTTTTTTTAAGAAAATGCTAATTGTGACCTGAGGTTAAGTAGAGGACTAAATAATCTTGTTTTTCTTTAAATTATTCATTCGTGCCTTAAGATCTTAGCATAATCGATTGTATTATTGTTGGGTCCAGTAATTTATTTGGGCTAGAATTTATTTATTCAGATTATTTATTAACTGGAAATACAAAGTACTCTTCAAACATAACATTCTAGGAAATAATAGAGGCTTGAATTTATAGTAAAATTTCCAATAAATATATGTTTTGGATTGTATTATTGTGATCCAACAAAGTCTGTTGGTACATCACCACTACACAAGCCACTGCAAGCACACCAACACCCCAAGCGTTGGATTTAATTTGGATTTCTACTAATGTTTATTCAAAACTTTAATTATTAGGACTTGTGTCTGTAATTCTACGATTATTTGGATTTGATTCACAATACCGTAAGTTCCTTTTTTTACATTTTCACTTTGTATTCTAGGGAAATAAATTATTTGCTGAATTTTACAAGCCCAGTTGCTTCTCACTCTTTTCTATTACTTGTTTTAAGACCATAGAGTCGTAATAGCATAACATCACAAGTTTAAATAGTTCAAATGATGATTTATGATCAGTTTATATTGTTTGTTGGCTTTTCTTATTGATTATACGTCATGTACATCAGTATTTTGCACTTGACCTTTGATCAATATCAAGTTGATGGTGTACCTGACCAGGGATATTTTTTTGACAACAACATACTAAATAGTTAATTTTTCTCTATCATTGTGGATTAAATATTCAGATCATTATCAATGGAGGTAAACATGTATATTTGAACCTGAGTATTGGACATCAGTTTTACACTTGGAAATTCCTAAACTTGTTGACAAATTTGAATGTTTTGAATGTTTTATAAGGAAACTGACCTACATCCCGGCTCTGTTAATATGTCTTAGCTGTTTACATCATGTTGTTTACTTGAAAAATTATTTATTCTTGCCTTAACATCTGAAGCAGAATCAGTCTTATTGTTGTGTTCAGTTTTTAATTTTGGTGGATTTCTTTATTCAAATTATTATTCACTGGAAATACACTGTGCTCAATAATATTCTTGGACTGGAACATCAATTTGGTATTATAGTGAATTCAGAAAGGACATTTTGGACTATAGTATTGTGATATATCAAGAGACTGTTTATCACATCGCCACACTCCAGGCCATTTGCTCACTAGCACATTTGAGACTACAGGCCTATGAACACATTCAGTATCGAAATTATCTTGAAATACCACTGGAATTCAAATGGAATTTCATACATTTAGAATTGTGATAAAACTTTTAGGACTACTTGGGATTTAATTCACAATAGTTCTTTTGAAATTTTCTCTTTGTATTCTAGAGAAAATAAATTATTTGTTGAACTTTACAAAACTTGTTGGTTTTTGCTCTTTTTTTGTAACTTAGTTTATGATCACAGAGTCGTAACACTATACAAATATGAAATATGTCCAGGAATCATACCAACCATCGTTCGTATTGGATAACTGTAAGTATTAATGAATAAATTAATATTGATCGTAAATGTTGGCAACATCCACCCACCTATCTACAATATCGTAGCCCCGTCCACGAAGTAGGAGTACTAATATTATTACTACCGTACAGTCTGCTTTATCAGCTAGAGCTTTATGATTAATAAACTTAATTTAAAATTTAAAACCTAAACGTCGAGGCTAGAGTTCCTGCCCATTATAATATTATAGTTTGTCGTGTATAGCATTACTGAGCTAGAATAAACAAAATACACGTATACGTACATACATTTAAACATAATGTGTGTGTGCGTGTGTGTGTGTGTGTGTGTGTGTGTGTGTGTGTGTGTGTGATTTGGATTTTTAACGTAGCAGTGTGGCAGTTTATAGTGACTGGGGTATCATGCCGCTGACATGCAGCATATGTCCCCCAACCCAGTCACATTATCCTGACACCAGGCCGATCAGTCCTAACACTAACCTCTTAATGCTAAGCTCCTAGCGAGGCAGTTGTTAGCACCATCTTTACAAGTCTTTGCCATGACTCGGCCGGGGTTCGAAACCGCGACCTCCCGCATCCAAGGCGGACGCTATTTACCACTAGGCCACCGGAGCGGCCTTAAACATAATGAATAACATGTATAATGTAATCTATCAGCGCACTACACTACACTGCACTGCGCTGCACCAAATACTCTTCACTAAACAAAACAATTCAATAAATTACACCATACGACAAGAGAAGATTTTAATAATAATTATTTGACACCATCTTAGACTTGTTGTTCTACTTTTCTTGCGAGACAAATATTGCGGTACTTTTCTTGCCAGACATTTTTTTAATGTCTGTTTCCACGCTGCACATGCAAACATTTACCTTTACAGAAGCCATGTCAAATCCTAATGCCAAGAATCCAGTACATATGAGTAATTTATTACAAAGCAGCCAGTAGATACTTGTTTTTGCACCTAACCAAAGAAAAGAAAAGCTGTAATATCTGTTTTGTCTCAGATGAAGCATACTCCTTCTGCCCTGATGCAAAGAGGTAACAAAGCAAATGAATTCGTCCAACATACACGTTCGGGTATACGTGATACAAGTTCGGGTATACGTCATACACATACATGACCACATTTAATACACACCAAGTTTCATTAAATTGTTATTTCTTATCAAGTTTATATCTTCAAAAATGTCCATTGTTTTGTTTCAAGGACAGAAGAGAAACGAATGGATACAAAATCTTTTATACCGTTGATCTTAAAAGCATGTTGAGCTCTGCACAAGCAAATACGCCGCTTGAGCTGGGTAGTCAGTGATATCTATTGAACTCGACCGCACGAATCTTCTCTCCTTACATTGACATTATCCCTCAAATGTGCCCCATGTTCACTTTCCAGAGCGGTTGAAACCCATCCTCTAACGCGCTACCATCTACTGAGGAGAGATGGAGGGCTCCCAAACAGGCGAAAGGATACAAAGTATAACTGTCGGGGTTGGGAATCGAACCAGGTTTATTCGTTTCGCAGTGAGGCGTTTAAAAGGTCCATACCAGGCCACATATACTCGACCAGACAAGGTCTGCAATCTGTTAATGCATCTTCATAGCACTACGTATAACTAATGATTTATAACACTGTGTATAGCTAATTATTTATCACACTATGTATAGCTAATGATCTACAGCACTATCTGTAGCTAATGATTTATAGCACTGTGTAGCTAATGATTTATAACACTATGAATAGCTAATGATTTATAGTACTATGCATAGCTAATTATTTATCACTCTATGTATAGCTAATGATTTATAGCACTGTGTAGCTAATGATTTATAGCATTATGTATAGCTAACGATTTATAACACTGTGTATAGCTAATGATTTATAGCACTATGTATAGCTAATTATTTATCAGTCTACGTGAAGCTAATGATTTAGAGCACTATGTATAGCTAACGATTTATAACACTATGTATTGCTAATGATTTATAGCACTATGTATGGCTAATTATTTATCACTCTATGTATAGTTAATGATTTATAGCACTATGTATAGCTAATGATGTACAACACTGTGTATAGCTAATGATTTATAGCACTATGTATAGCTATTGATTTATAGCACTATGTATAGCTAATGATTTATAGCACTGTGTAGCTAATGATTTATAGCACTATGAATAGCTAATGATTTATAATAATGTGTATAGCTAATGATTTATGTCAGTGAAAAGACATGTTTCACAAGAAGTGAATTTGCTAGCATTGTTCCGGCGCTACTTGACGGTTGTTTTTCAGTGTCAATCATAGCAAGAGCCGTAGCTTCCGAGTTCAGTGTATTTTCTTGTAAAGAATAACGGTAAACTTGTTTTAGCCACATTAGAAAATTAAAATGTAGTGATATCTACTGTTTCCCAAGTGACCATAAACCCAAACATAGAATTTGCATCATAAGTCCTATATCTTGTCAGCACAGTATATTTATCTCTTTCCTTCTATTATAAATAAGGAAACAACGAAAATGTAGATACCTCATTAGTTCATGGTTAATGTTTAGGCACCAGAAGGAAGTGACGGTTTAAAAAAGGTAATTGCGTGATATGCGTAGCCTCTCTGCAAATTTCGCTTCTTTTTCCACGATCCCTACACATCACTATCCGTGGGCCCGCAGTGCCGAGTGGACTAAAGCATTCACCTTTACCGAACACTGCCATCACATCTCTGTCAGACTGGGTTCCAATCTCAGGCTCAGCCAATGTGGGTATGTGAGAAAGCTTGCCAGTAAGTTCCCTTGGGTAGGTGGTTATTGCTGGGTTTTCCTCCACCAGTTATACTGGCCGCTATGTATAGCCGATCATGCGCTGAAAATGGAGTCAAACCCAACACATCAACAACAATAAAAGCATATTGGGATACGAATAGTCAAACACGGTTCGTACTCACACGAATACACGTTCACCGTTAGTAAGAGATAAATTCTCGTGCCCAGTAAACTGTCAAATTTCTGTCGTAATGGGAATGCAACTTGTTTATGGACACAACTGTTTGGGGTTTGGAGAGGCTCGTTAGAAAAGTGATTTACTTTGCTGATATTTGGAATAAGCTTTCACGCTGGCTCAGTTGGTGATAGCAAGTTGTCATATCAACTTTGAACAACGAGTGCGTGATAATGTTTCTGTTCCATTCTCGGATGTCTTTGACAAATCCCCCACGTACGGACTTGACTTTGGTAAACTTTGCAAGGAAGTAGTGATAATTTTCGTATCAAAGAGGAGTTTTGTATTCTTGTTCCACTTGTTTGCCCTGAGGTTAAAACGTGGAATAAACGCTGGTTAATGGGCTATGTACAGTCATTGAGTGTATTATAAGTAATAAATGGGTAAGATGAGATTCTAGTTAACTGTATTCGTGGTTAATGTGGCAAAACTGGACCCCTTGTACACAACAGTTTTGTACTTCAATATATCAGTTCTTTGTGTAAATAAATGATTTAGCTGATTTATGTTTTTACAGGCAATTTGTGCATAAAAGCGACTGCTTTCCTCATCACATTAAAAAAAAAAAATACTTAAAAATTTCAATCAACTCTACGTGCCTTCATCTAGATTTTCAATACTATTTGAATTAAAATATATATTGATTACAGGAAGACTAAGATATTTCTTGAATAACTACACTCATGTTTTAGTAGATACTGAACTACACTCTTATGTTTAGTAGATGCTGAACTACACTCGTATGTTTAGTAGATGCTGAACTACACTCATACTTTTAGATGCTGAACTACACACGTTTAGTAAATGCTGAATTACACTCATATTTAGTAGATGCTCAACTACACTCATATTTATAGATGTTGAACTACCCTCGTATGTTTAGTAGATGCTGAACTACGCTCATATTTTAGTAGATGCTGAACTACGCTCATATTTTAGTAGATGCTGAACTACACTCATATTTTAGTAGATGCTGAACTACACTCATTTTAGTAGATGCGGAACTACACTCATATTTTTGGTAGATGCTAAACTACGCTCGTATTTTAGTATGTTGTATTTCCTGCTTTTCCTTGTACTTTTGTGTCGCCATCTTCGTAATGATAATTCAGCGCTTATGTTATTTTCACGTAAGTATTTCTGCTCAGAATATTACTGATTTTAAAATAGCGTGTAAATTGCCAATGGCCTATATTACCTTTTACATAGTCACTATTTTTAGAATTTGAATGTTGGTTCATTGGTCTTTCTAGCTGTGGTTTACTTAAGTTACTATAATGGTTCTTCCAAATTGTTAGATATTTGTTTAATTCAAGTTGCTGACGGTCACATAGTAACTAACTTTGGTGTATCTGCTTTCAATAAATTCAGTGATTGGTAATTTGTCCAGATTTTACAGCGTTATTTCATCCATAACTTTTGTCACATGACTCGTTCATTAAATAAATTCTTCTTTCAGTCAATTTTGTTAGCTTTTTCTGGGTGGCTTTAGGTTGTGTTAATTTTCATATTACTCTACATTAAACATTATTATGAAATATTTAACATCTGAAGAAAGATAATATCGGACAGTCGATAGTTTGACAGACTAAAAATAATATATGTTTAGAACGTGCCCTAATCAGCGTGTTACTCTTGCCAACAAATCGTCTGTATTGTAGAAAATAAGAAAAAAAATAAAAAATATCCTTGCAGAATAAAAAATACCCCTCCCCCCAATAACTAACCCCCATTTCATTAATTTTTCTAATTGCTACCTGCCTTTGGCATTCTGGCAATAAAATATTCAATAGAGATATGTTACATGGATTTAGTTTTACTCAGAAAAAATAAAGAAATGAAGCCAACGACATTTTTGCCCTTACTGTAGAAGTCTTTCCGCAAGCGTATCCAAATCTATCATTTCTAATTAAGCATAATGCAATGCAATTACTGTCTTAATCAAGTAGCATGCATCAGTCTCGTGTCTTCCTAATAGAATATAAAAATATGTTCCCTTGGTAACCGTTTCATTGAAAACAAAAGGCTTCAGTAACCATGGATTTAATAATCGTGTCAGTATAACAAGAGGCTGAGTAGATAGCCTTGAACGACAGTAATTGTAAGCTCATGCATGCTTTGCAATGCAATAATGCTCCACTTGTTAGACTTGTAATGAGTACTGACGTAGTGAGTCCAATATTTTATTTAACTTGATACATATAAAAATAATTTTTATTAATTATACACTGGTAACAAATAAAAACTAGATATAACTACTATTTCCAATACTCAACAGAATAATTAATAGAAATCAAGAATTGATTGATGTCACAATATTATCTGTTTAGACAAATGCAATTTGGAACTTTTGTACAATTGTTTCTAAAGAATACAGAATGAGGCGC
>JAECUM010022292.1:0-23589 GCA_016617855.1 Megalonaias nervosa | reverse complement strand
ATACTGTCTTGCATTTACAAATATTAAGTTCACTAATCATCAGACTGGGTGTCTTCTTTGTTTTCCATGATAATATAATATATCTTTTTTATTTCTAAATTATGTATGACAACACGTTATTTTTATTCATTAGAAGGTGTAATTTTAAAGAAATATCACAATCCCCAAAAATGAGAGATGTTCTGTATTCATGCAACTGTTATGAGTCTAGGCTCTTACAAAAAGTAACAGAAAAGAGTGAAGACAACAAGCTTTGTAAAAATAAACAAAGAATGTATTTCCCTAGAATACCAAGTGAAAAAAAACGAAAAAAAACTTACGGTTGTTTTGCGAATCAAATTCAAAATCATCCAAGAATTAACAAATAGAAATCCTAATAATAAAAAGTCCTGAATGAAACTGAGTTCAGATCCCGATGAAATTAAAAATGGGATTCGATAACGTATGTTGTAATGTGCGAAGTCATGTTGTATCATCAGTTCTTTGTTGAATCACAGAAAAATTTAATTCAGTTTTGAATTCCGTATAAATTCCAGTGAATGTCTTATCCAAGAATTTTGTAGGAGAACTTATGTATTTTCAGGGAAAAGAATCATTTGAAATTCAATAAAATAAAATTTCAACTCAATCTGGTCACAACATAACTTAACGTGTCAATTGTTTGGAGCGCGACTGAACAATTTCTATCAAGACAACAGTTATACTCGAGTTTAAGACGCAAAACAGATTCCCAGATGAGGGCCAGTTTTCTAGAAAAATTAGAAGTTTGTAACAATAAACACATGTTTCATATCACGTACTCCAGGTATGGCCTTAACTTAACTTAATGATTCTTACTCTGAGAAAGAATTAAAAACAAATTTAAAAAAGTTGTTTTTTCACCAAAACTGTCACTGACTCTGAAACAGGGTCAGAAACTAGACACAGTTTTTCTATTATTAGGAGTTTATAAATAAAAATAACTTTAGTCAGGTCAAACAGAACTAAACTCAATTCTGGACAATATCAAATCCAGTAAACAAAGTTACATTACAATAGCATGTAATGGAATAAAAAAGATTAAAACTAACAAACAAATAATTAAATGTACATAACACTTTCCCCCATAAAAGAAAAAGAAACATTTATATAATAAAGCTTTCTTTTTACCATAAGTTAATTATACATGAGATTTATAAAAAATTAACATAAGAAATCTTAGAATGATACAAGGTGTACGTGAAATATTATTTGCATACACGGGAAAGTGCATCTATTATTCAATTGTATTTTCCATTCATGTGTCTGATGTCAATACTATATTCCTGTAACAACAAACTCCACCTTAATAATCTCTGATATTTATTTTTCATCTTGCCGATAAAAGTAAGAAGGTTGTCATCACTAAACACAATAGTCGGAGAATGAGTTGAACTAATGTATACTTCAAAATGTTCTAATGCCAATATCAAAGCGAAACATTCCTTCTCGATTGTTGAATAATTTCTTTGGTGCTTATTTAATTTCTTAGAAAAGTAGCACACAGGATGATCAACACCATTTTCATCTTCTTGAATCAATACAGCTCCATCCCCAAGATCACTTGCATCAACAGACAGTTTAAATGACTGCCAGAAATTTGGAGCTGTAAGAATTGGTGCACTTTTCAGTATGGCCTTTAACTTATCAAAAGCCTCCTGACATTTTTCTGTCCAATGAAACTTAGTTTTCTTGTTCAATAAATTTCAGCAATTATGGAAAAATTGGAACAAAATTTCCGATAGTATCCAGCCATATATACAAATCGCATCAGTTGCTTTTTACTGACAGGCAAAAGGAATTCAGAGATCGCCTTGACCTTAGAATCTATAGGTTAAACTTGTTCCAGGATATGTCCTAGAAATGTTACACAAGTACGGCAGAACTCACTTTTGGAAGAATTAATTGTCAGACTTGTATCAGTGAGTCTGTCAAAGAATTTCTCAGTTGTTGCTAAGTTCTCTTTCCAGGTGTCGTTGTAGATGATGACATCATTGATGTAAACATCACAATTATCTAGACCAGATGTTCATTAAACGTTGAAAAGTACTTGGCGAACCTTTCATCCCAAACGGCACCACTTTATATTGATAAAGTCCATCTGGAGTCACGAATGCCGAAATTTCCTTTGCCCCTTCCGTTAGTGGAATTTGCCAAAATCCTTTCAGAAGGTCAAATTTGGTGACATAATTTGCATTTTCAATTTTATCAATGCAGTCATAGATTCTGGGTAAGAGAAATGAATCTGTTTTAGTCACACTGTTCACTTTTCTATAATCCGTGCACATGCGGAAAGTTTTATCTGGTTTCGGAACAAGTATACATGGTGAACTCCAGTCACTTTTACTGGGCTGTATTAAATCATCTTCCAGCAAATACTAAGTTTCTTTTTTCATGTATTCCTCTTTGAGAGGGTTCATCCTGTATGGGTGTTGTTTCACAGGTTTGCAATTTACAATTTCAACGCCATGGTAAATTTTGTTTGTTGTAGTAGGAACATCTGGAAATAAGTGCTCATATTCAAGTGATAACTATTTAAGTTCATTCCTTTCTTGTTGCAAATGTAAAAGTTTTTGGTCCAGATTATTCATAATTTCTGAATTCCGAAGATTTGTTACTCCAAAATCAACTGAGTCCGATTGCATTACTTCACTTACATCCTCATAATGGGACAGGTACAACTAAATTAATAGCATGATTAACCTGGCTATCTCTCTCTACATATTCGTACTCATATAATTTATTTACATTCCTGCAGTACTATTATTATAATTTAACTCACTCATTTTATTCTTAACTTTGTAAGGGCCGTAATAACTAATCTGAAGAATATTTTGAAGAATGAGCAAGAGAGACGGTACTCTCTCAACAGACGCAAAAGTTCTCTCCGTTGTAGTTCTGTCAAACCATAATTTCACTTTTGACTTGAATTGCTGGATGCCAAATTCAAGCATAATTAGCTGGAAAATTCCAGACATAAAATTTGACCCTTGATCAGATTGGACGGATTTGGGAAGGCCAAACTGAGTAAAAAGAAAACCTTATCAAAGCTTTAACTCTTGTTTTAGTTTTAATATTTCTCAAAGGAATTTCCTCTGGGAATCTTGTTGACGCACATATAATGGTCAACAAGTATTGGTTCCCTGACTTAGTATTAGGTATGGGACCGACACAGTCTGCAATTATTCTCCTAACTGGTTCGTCAAATGCAGGAATAGGTTGCAGAGGAGCCTTAGGTATCTTCTGATTGGGTTTTACTGCCGTTTGATAAGTATGGCAAGATCTGCAGTATTTACAAACATCACTTTTAATTTTGGTCAATGGAGGTGATTCAAGATCTTGTGATTAGTCTTATTAATCCCTAAATGATCAGCCAAAGGAGTTTCATGGGCCAGACTAAGAATTTCCTGTCTGTACGATTTTGGAACTACAATTTGATAGTTCACTGACCACTCGTCACCAGCAGGTACCTCGGGAGGTCTCCATTTTCTCACAAGAATCACATTTTAATGAAATAACAGACAGGTACTTCAGTGGCTTCAGTTTCACTAATGGCCCTTTGAAAAAAACAGGAGATCTCAGGATCTTTTACTTGTTCCACGACAAGTGATTGTCGTTTGTCACCCTGATTAGAATAAAGAGAATGAGTAGTTAAAGTAGGTTCACTTTGATCAATACCTTTTGATTGATCCTAACAAGGAGTGAAAGTGACCTCATCAAAAGCTTGACCAATATATGTATCAGCTAAAGGAATACTTTCCTGATCAACATCATTCTCAAGAGCTTTCTTTGCCAAAGCTCTAATAACTGCATAAGCTGGATATAAATCAGGGAATTCTTTTTCAATAGGATTGACTTTCTGATCCAAACAAGGCTTGTCAGTTACAAATGGATTAACAATAAACTTGTCTCCAGCTACGTCATTGCCTAGCAATAAATGAATGCCCTCAACGGGTAAAGAAGCCACTATTCCGACTGTCACGGGTCCTGAGACTAGGTCTGATGACAAATTTACACAATGGAGAGGAACATTAACAAAGCCGCACTCTACTCCCTGAATAAGAACACTCTCGTTAGAAGGAGACTTCTCAGGAAAAGGCAAATTACCTGATAATAAAAGACTCTGAGAAGCTCCTGTGTCCCTTAAAATTTTAATAGGGATAGGATTGGCCGAATCACCCAAGAGTGATATAGAACCCTTCGTCGTGAATGGTTCATAATTCTCCATAATACAATCAGACTGGGGTTTATTAGACCCAACAAATGTATTGCTTTCAATACATGACCGTGACTTTGACTCTTAGAAATAAGAGCATTGGCATAGGTCTGTCTTGATTCTGATGCTTATTTTTCAATTGGTAGCAATCAGAAATAGCATGTTCTTTCTTCTTTCAATAGGTACACGTAGGAAGAGATAAGGCTTTCTGATCAAGCTTGTCAGAAGCTTGATTTTTAAAAGTTGTGCCAGATTGAAATTTAGAAGGGCTGGTATTAGGCTGAAATACCTTTTTACCTGAAGACTGCTGAGTGGAAGACTTGCCTACAAAAGAAACGTTATGAGCTAAAAAAAAATACTAGTCAGCAGAACGAGCATCATTTCCAAGTTTTCAACCTTATGCTCATGAAGATAAGTCTTAATGTCACTATGAACACAGTTCCAGAACTCTTCAAGTAATATATGTTGTCTGAGATTTTCATAATCTTGATCAGCTTTCTTAGCTAAGCACCATCTTTCAAATAACTGCACTTTTTCGCTTGGAAATTCGACATGAGTTTGTCCAGCTTCTTTTTTACAGTTCCTAAATTTTTGCCGATAAGCCTCAGGGACTAACCCATAACCCTTTATGATGCATTCCTTAACCAGGTCATAGTCAGCACTTTGCTGTTGTGATAGTGAATTGTAAATATCACTAGCTTTACCAGTAAATACACATTGTAATAATAGGGTAAGAATGCTCCCTTGGCCATTTCAAATTTTCAGCAATTTTGTCAAACTGAGGAAAATATTTGTCTACTTCTTTTTCTCTAAAAGTGGGCACTAACCTAATATTCTTAGTAACATCAAAACTTGAATTTGTATGTGATGTGGGAATGTGCTTTTCACTTGCCAGCTCTCATTCTCTTAATCTAAATTGATATTCCCTTTCTTCCTTCTCTCTTTCTCGCTGCAATTCTAATGCATGTTTCTCTTCTTTCTGTAACTACATTTGATTCTTGCACTCCTCTTTCTCCAGAAGCATTTGTTTTTCTTCTTCTGTAACTGCATTTGTTTCTCTCTCTCTCTCTCTCTCTCTCTCTCTCTCTCTCTCTCTCTCTCTCTCTCTCTCTCTCTCTCTCTCTCTCTCTCTCTCCTCTTTCTCCAACTGCATTTGTTTTTCTTCTTTTTGAAACTGCATTTGCATTTTTTTCCTCTTTATCGTTCTGACGTTCAAGTTTTCTTAACTCTAATTCTATTTTGTATTTTACTTTTCATTTCCTTACTTTTATGTCAGAGCATGATAAAGACTTACTGATCGAAACCAAAGCACTTTTGTCCAAAACATTGTTTTCCAGCAAATACAGGACCAATATGTTTTTGATTTCTTGCTTCGTAGGAAGCTTTTGCCTCAGAAAGGTCATATTTGCTGGCCAGCTGGAGCAATTCATCTTTTTCATAAAGTCTAACTGTTCCTGGTTAGGATTTGAAACAAAGATATCCACTTTTGATAACATTGTAAAAAAAAGACTGTTGATTTCACTAAAGATTGCTAAAATAGAAATAATGTTTGGGATTTAAAAAATTCAAAAACTGGGGGAATTTAAATTTCGAAAAAGTTTTCGGAAATATTTTAGCCAATATTCATTTATCCCAAGGACGAGCGGCCAATTTTCTGTTAGGATTCTAGGCTCTTGCAAAATGTAACAGAAAAGAGTGAAGACAACAAGCTTTGTAAAATTAAAAAAAAAAAATTATTTCCCTAAAATACCAAGTGAAAAATGAGATAAAAGAACTTACGGTTTTACGAATCAAATCCAAACATAATCCAAGAATTAAAAAATAGAAATCCTAGTGATAAAAAGTCCCGAATGAAACTGAGTTCGAATCCCGATGACATCCAAAATGGAACGCAATGACGTCTGTTGTAATCTGCGAAATGATGTTGTGTCAACAGTTCTTTGTTAAATCACAGAAAATATTATTTCAGTTTAGAATTCCGCATAAATTCCAGTGAATGTCTTTATCCAAGAATTTTGTAGGAGCACATATGTATTTTCAGGGAAAAGAGTCAATTGAAATTCAATAAAATAAACTTTCAACTCAAACTGGTCACAACATAACTTAACGTGTCAATTGTTTGGAGCGCGATTGAACAATCTCTATCAAGTCAACAGTTATAAACTAGACTCTGAAAGAGGGTCAGAAACTAGATACAGTGTTTCTCTTATTAGGTGTTTAACAACAACAAAAAATTCAGTCAGGTCAAACAGAACTAAACTTAGTTCTGGACAATATCAAATCCAGCAAACAAAGTTACATTACAATAGCATGTAATGGATTGAAAAACATTTAAAACTAACAAACAATAATTAAATTAAATGTACATAACATAACATACAAAAGAACATAGCTCGTTTGAAATAATGTTCTTTTGAGAAATACGTTAATAACCAAATTCTATGGAATATTTGAAACTGTAATCATCTAAGGCTTGGACAATCTGTGGTTTTATACGGTAGTAATATACATGTCTGCCAGTGTTTTTTTGCCTAATTTACCAAATACTAATTCCCACCTCCTTCTAGAAGTTTAAATTTGATTGTTTCCATAAATTTTTCATATATTCATCCACATCATTGTTTTCATTGTAATCATTGCAATATTTATAAACGTTTGCTGTAAATCAGAGCCACAACTGATTATGAATGTTCCACTGTATTAAGTTATGGCTAAGAACGCTTTGCAAAAAATATGAACTTGATGTGAATAGCAAACATAATTTAAAATTATCTAACTTTTTCAGGAACCACCATTGTTATCATATTCATTCAGACAAAGAAAGTATATCCAAAACCATGATTTATGATTCACACTTTCCCCGTCTATTATAACATAATGATTAAACAAATTTCGTGGTTCTAAAATTTATTGGCTTGACTGCGGCCATGAAAGGTTCAAATTTTTACCAAATTTAACATAATAATCATATTTGATACCTCCTTTGATAATCCTTCATAGAAAGTTTTCTTTTATTTCTGTCCTTTGACCTATACCATCAAAACTTGTGAAAGATTGTATTTAATTGACTCAGAACCTCTTGTATATGGATTTGCCAACGCCAATAAAATATGATTAATTCTGGAGTTAGCTGAACATTTTATTGCTAACATTCCAAATGGAGTTTGAAACCTTATTTTCTTTTCATTTAATCAGCTCTTGATTTCTCGAATTTACTATGTAATTAAGAGATGTACTTTTCGCAAGTGAGCTGAAACATTAATACCTTAAACAACAAACTCGGCACATCCCCAATGAAGTTTAAAACCTGGACAAGAGTTCATACTATTATCAGATCTCCTTCTACTTCTAATTCCGATCCAAACCTCCTTTCTTTTTTCAATATTTATACTAAGCCAGAAAATTTGGAAAATTGGTATCAAAAATGCCAAGCAGACATAAGAGATTTCTTTGAAACATCAAGGGTACGTGACATTACATCAGCAAACTGAGAAAGAACCTAATATATTACCTATAATTATTCCGCTAATAGCTTAATTTTTCCTATTGTATAGACCAAAGTCTCCGCACACAGGAAAACAAGTAAAAGGGGAGAATTCCCTTGTCTACACTTTATTTGATACCAAACCAATTGGAGACTTGACCATTAGAAACTGTCGAATCTCCTACCAAAAACATGTATCTAATTCTATAAAGAATCCATTAGATACTGGACTATTTCATTTTGCATTATACGGTATGATATACAGCCATTTCAGGAATGTTTCTGTAAACCACTAAGACTTGTTGTGTCACAATATATAAGTACCATTTCACGATCGATATGTTAAGTTTCGCGTTTTTGATTTAAGTTCAAAATAAAATAAACATTTCTTTCGCCCTCTCTGTTAAAAAATCATTGATTTTAGCAAGTGAAGGCATCATTTTACTTATGCTGTTTCTATTTTCTACGTTACAGCGGTATTTGCTATCTTTCTTTCCTTTTTCAGTCCATATAGCTCTAGGAATGTCGATCGTGAATTTTTTGTCTTTAAAGCCAGAATGCCACCGTTTGTCATAACTTTCGCCATTCTTCCAATCTAACTAAAGTTTGGAAAGAAATAAATGATTTGGTAAAAATCTATTTGCTACCTCTTAATTCAGTCAATGAAGTGGCTTGTAATTCCATTCTTTTTCGTGAGTGATCCAAAAGTAGTGATATGGTACATTCGACAAATTCCGTTAGTGACTAATCTAAAACAACAGCACAGGTACGTGTTGCACAAATTTATTCGAGAGGGAATGAAGAGAGGCAAGCTCGATTTTTTTAAGTGGATCTTTGAAGAAAAAGCATGCATTAGATAAAAATGGGACTAGGGTGAATATTGGTGACCAGCTGGTGTGCTAGAATACTTTGAAAGGGCGAAATTGGGTTCATAGATCTGTGTTGGCTTCTTATGTTTACTACATGACGACAATAAACCTTGTGTTCAAGCTTCCTTCTTAAATAGGTTGTCCCACGGATGTTGCTGTTGAACATGGAATAATTTGCACACACGAGAAAAATGTCGGGGTTTCTTAATTCAATGGAGATATTGCATGGCTCATAATGTGATGAAACGTCGATATTTAATGGACCCCAACGATGCTTATGACTAATATCTTGGAAGATTCAGTATTATTTAGATTATTTGGCATAGATGAGTTTTAGCACGCGACGGCGACACTGGGGCTTCAAGGAAAAATATGAACGTTTTGTTCCTCTTCTTTCTATAAAAACTTTTAAAAGAAATGTTGATAATTTATAATGTGCTTGAAAATAAGAATTAGGTAAATTTTCAAAAATATTTAGTTTAATACATACAGAGGTTTAACTTTTACGATTGTTTCGTTTACTCTTTTCAGATTCTCACGGTCTTTTTATAATGCATTAATACGGTTCCAGAACATTTTTCTTTTAATTTCATTCTGGAAAACTATCTTCAATCTTAAACGAAAATGATCTGTTCTTCGTTTTGATTCGTCATTTACGTTTTTAATAATAGTGAATAAATTTTCTGACAATAGCAGAAAGCTAAGTTTCGCTGTTTTACTACGTTATTTTTCCTCCAAGTGTACCTGTTGATTCCTATATTATGTTCTGTACATACTTCTACTAAATATGTCCTATACATATATCGAAGACAACTTCTCTTAGTCTTGCGTAATTTACATAATTATAATTGAACTTGTCTGTATTTGGATCCATCACATGGTTGAAAACTCCCCCTATTAAAACAAAATCATTTTACAGAATACAATATATCTTTTTGTCAACTAACGGCAAAAGTCTGGATTGCCTCTGTTTGGTCCATAATTATTAACCCGTATAAATCTGTAGTTTCGAATGGCTATACTCTTGACAATCTTTCTACTTACTTTTATTCCATAAAAAAGGTTAACTCGATATTATTCAATAACATAGTTTCACGTCTTGAATGGGTAGAATATAAACTTAAAAGAAAGACACTTCATATCCCAGTAAATCTTTACGAAACTTTCCCGTTTATTAATAAAGTGGGTATTTTAAAGAAAGTATATTGAATAACGTGTGGCAGTATCAAAACACGAAGGGAAACGTAGTTCATATATTCACCGCTCTAAAAGGTACTGGGCTAGTACACACATATTTAAATTTCATGCATTATAAAAATATAAACAAAAATTACTTTATAAATATTATGACTATAAAAAGAAAATCGGACCATATGTAGATCAAATACCAAACTATCATAAGGCACAATGTGCCTTAAATTCATAAGGACAAGTCATCCACACCCAAGTACGTATATAAACCGATGTAGTTATCGAATATTGGGAACTAGGCCCAACTGTTTATCCTGTATGACCGCCTGTTTTATGTGCACATAGTTTCGAGGCAGTACTTCCCAATTTGTTTATCACTGGTAAAATGATATGGTTTTCTTCAGGATTGCATCTATCAGTTTGCATGCTTGAATTATTATATGTAATCAGGAAGTGTAAATGGGTGGTATGGAACTCGTCACAAGTTTTAATTACAAGAAAATTTACAGTCCGTTGCTACATATATAGTATATGTGTCGTTTAAGTTTGACGTAGCATTTCATTTTATGTGATTCATCTTATTAACAAAATGGGAAGGTACAAAGTATCCATATAGTAGTTTCAACGATTCTCCAGGAAAATACGTGATCTACCACATGATGAATATATCTCACTAAAAATGCGGACGAGAAAGATCCAAAGATCTTTTTCTATGTGAATAATAAAGAAACGCATTTAAAAGTGCGACAGCATATCATTAGAATTTAAATTTATAGCAGAAATAACCCAGTTATTATCGCATCATTATAAACTTTCAAACAATAAATCACTTGGGATCGCAACTTTTAAATCTCACATTAAATAATTGCTATCGCGGAACAAAATTAGCAAGTTCCAAAATTGTGGCCGTCCCACTGCCTTGACGAGCTGTGCGTAAAAGAACGGAACGATGATCAATACAAGGCTTATTTGATATTTGGAGACTTTGTAACAACGATTATCTGGTAAGACTTCAAACGTTCATTCCCGATACTTAATCAAGAAAGAAAAGTTGGTAGGTGTTGTCTTCGATTTGGACAAGGCCTATGATGCAACATGGAAGTACGGAATAATGAATGACCTGCACGATCTGGGTCTTAACAGCCGTCTACCAACTTTTTATCGAACTTAATTCAAACAAATAATTTAAGGTACGAGTGGGGCCCCCCCCCCCCATCTCTGATATCAACGAGCAACAGATGCGTGTGTCGCAGGGGACTAATTTATCTACTAAACTTTTGCTAAACATTACAATCAATGACATTACCAAGTGTTTGTCTCCTAGTGTAGACAGCTCCCTATATGGTGATGATTTCCTAACATGCTATCGATCGCAAACCTTGCATACAGTTGAAAAACAATTGCAACAAAATATAAACAAGATTAAAAAT
This sequence comes from Megalonaias nervosa, assembly GCA_016617855.1. NCBI lineage: Eukaryota > Metazoa > Mollusca > Bivalvia > Unionida > Unionidae > Megalonaias > Megalonaias nervosa. Next base: position 12,381 of record JAECUM010022292.1, on the reverse strand, counting down.
TGGGCCACTGACAGTGGTCTTAAATTCTCTAAATTATAAATGGTATGCTTGCATTTATGTAGAAAGGGAAGGCAACACTACGATCCAAAGCTCACGCTGGACACAACAACTACACCGCTTGTTGAGAAAACAAAACGTTTAGATTTCGACAGAAAACCCACCTTCAGTCCACACATTAAGAAATTGAAAGCTAAATGCTTGAAGTCCCTTGAGTTAATCAAAGTCGTCGGGCACATTCACTGGGGGTGCTGAGAGAAAATTAGTTTTAGCCTGTATATAATCTTTATTAGGTCTAAACTGGATTACGGATGTGTTGTTTATGTCATAGTTAAAGATGCTGGACCCAATTTATCATCAAGCATTATGACCTGCTTTGGGAGCATTTTGAACACCCTCATTAGAAAGCCTTTTGGCTGAAGAGAACTAACCACATCCATCACATCGTAAGGAATTATTATTTGTACATTACTCCCTAAAATTAAGATCCAACTCTTTAAACCCTTTAATCTGTGTTCCAGTCCAAATGCAAAACATAATATCAAAATAAACCAATTCGCACACCTACTTTTGACATTAGAATAGCCTCCAGACTTGACAGCACAAAAGTTGACATTTCAGAAATGTGAAGGTCTTTGTGTTTGTAACACCTAACTGGCTTCTTATCCAACCCAAAGTACTTTATGCGCTGTACGAGGAAAACAATATGAGACGAATCCTTCCATTTTTCATAACTCTTATAAGGAACTGTTGACATTTCAAAATTCCAAAGGTCATTGTTTTTGTAACACCTCCATGGCTTCTTAACCAACATAAAGAACTTTATGCGCTGCACGAGGAAAACAATATGAGACTAATTCTTTCGTTTCCATAACTCTTATAGGAACTTTTCGCCGAATTTTAGAATTAGAAAATAATTTACGCTGACGGTTTAAAGGACGACAACAAGGCTGCAGCAGCCTTCATTAGTCGAAATCACGCTACAAAAGTTCGCTTGTCAGATAGAGAGTAGATATTTCAGTGGAAATCAGGACAATAGACTTTTCCCTGAAATATATCGAAACCAAACATATTTAAACTCTATTATCTTCTATCAGTACTTTGTTCACTACAAAATAGGAAGGTGGAAAGCCGATTAATAGCCAAACTTCTCATCAAACATATTGAACTGAGGACCTCTGGCAATAAAGTATAAAATAATGTTGGTTACCCATTCATATCGGCATTAAAGATAATGAAAAAGCAGACCGTGCTGCTAAAATAACCCTATTTCTACAACCATCTGATTTTAAGATATAATACACTGATTTTGAACATGCTATAAAAACCACCCTTAATTATTAAGTGGCAGGCATCATGGAATAATGATGTCGATAACAAACTCCATGTGATCAAACCAACTTTAGGTGACTAGCCTCCTTTCTGCTGAACCATCCGAAGGGGCAAGGTAGTCATTGCGAGAATTGGAATCGGTCATGCTTGTATAGTCCATTCCTACATATAAAAGGGCGAAGACCCACCAGATTGCGATACTTATAATGAACTCTTCACAGTGAAACATTTTATGACAGTTTTTATTTTTAATCTACAGACTGCGCGCGATCGTTATTAAGATGTTCAGCACATCAAGTAACATTCTGATACGGTAAATTTATCATATATTTTTAATTTCTTGAAGGAAGTTAACGTTTGTTCTAACAGATAGCTTGTGTACGATCCTATTTTCTTTGAGTATTGAACGTACATTATTTAAGCGAAGTGTAAATAGACCTATCGATTAGATCCATGAGCATTTCAGGCAGCAAGCGACGTTTAGCTCAAGTTCTCTGATCGGGCCTGATCAATGAAGTTCCCCAATTAGGCCTTCTTCATCGTACAGTTCCATATCTCCTTTCAAATACTGTGTCAATTCGTTTGCCGTGCACATGAAAGGATTTCGCTGTGCCTAATTCACGTTATATCAATTTGGTATTCAGTAAACATTTTTGTTTCGTTGAGTTGTTAGTTCGTTACTTGTTTTGAAGACACAACAATGCATGAAATAACTTTTCTGTGATAACCACTTGACGTGTTTCAGTACGTATCCAGCATATCCATCTTGTAACTTCAAGTGTCTCTAAGATCTAATACACTGAGACACGTAGAAAAAGTGTCCAATGTCGGAAGTTACTGAGTACGATCACATGAACCTGGCTTCATGCTACTGGAGTATTAATGAACGATGATATTTATGAAAGGTCGTTTCCAACGTGTTTCTTCTAGTATTTTTGATGAATCAGAAGAACAGTAAACCTTTTAGGGTATTGATAAAGAGCAGCCACATCAGTGAAGAACAAAGATGTTTGTTTATATGCCGCAATTTGATTAAGAACGCTTTTTCAATATGCCTTTCACAACAGATAAACTATACGACTAATAGAGAATAAAATAGCTAAACGACGAAAGTCCTTCCAAGGTTTTGAGGAAACAAATTATAGTGTGTTCAAATTTGTATAAAGTCCGTCTAATGCAATATATGGAATGCATTTCACACTCGTTTTTATTGTTAAGGTTGCATAGAATATTAAAGGCTAAGTTACTAGTAAGCCGCTATATATGAATAAAATATCACAATTCAAGAAAACCTAAATTATAGAATGGTGTAGCATAATTACCTATTAATTCACGCAAGATACATTGCTAAAACAATAATGTTGTATTAAGATCTTTCTGAGTGTATTATATAACTAAATTTCCAACATCAATTAAGGGTCGGTGTTTAGCTTTTGTCCGCTGCATTGTCAGCCAGATGCGAAACACTGACATGAAACAGGTGGTCCCGTCACATCAGTTTCCTTTCTACCACAGTGGGATCGAAAATATACTCATGTTGCAACCATTCACAGCAAAGTATTGTGTTTTAGTGCGAATTAGATTTCAGTCTTTGATGTCGATAGAGATGATAAATAATTGAAGACCACTTGGTAAATAACTCGCTGATATTGAATCCAAGCGTTGAGGTCTTACGGAAGCTTGAAAGATCTCCTGAGAGCGATAATAAATGACAGTGTAAAAGATTATATTGCCGACCATATAGGGATGCTAAAGTCAGTTGTAAATTCATGACCGATATCAAGTGGATTGGTTTTAAAATAGCGGGGAAATTACATAGATTTTATTATATGCTTAAGTGGGGAAATATAGAGACTAACTGTCTAAATAAATTTCATTTTTATCATTCCTATATTATCACATGTGCATAATAGAGCCTTTATATTTTCACGTGTGAATTTCACATGTGAAAATATAAGATTTTCCATTATGCAATGGACGCTCGATTGTGTATACCTACAAAAGTTGTACCAGTACTTTGTGAAATGTAACAAATAAATAGAAAATGCCTTTCATTTCAGATATGGAAATTAACCTTTGATAAAGTAATTTGACCAGACACCGTTCACGTATCTCTGAATTTATTTCCCCTTGCTTCCTTGACAACTACAAAAAAAAAACAACCTTGCTCTGATACATTGATAAATCGGACTTGCATTGTTTTCAGGTAGGGTTAAGAGTGTATGCAAAAAGACAAAAATGTAATTTACTGCGACAGATACTGTCAACCTAATCTTACCACTATTTTAAGTCACGTGTGTTTATATGAGCAGGCTATGACAATGAGGTGAATGTACGAAAATGGGGTAGGGGCTAACGTGTTGTGCTAAAGAGTGAGTCTACTCTTATAAACTTCGACTCTCAAGTTTAGTATATAGAGGATCTGAAATGGATAATGATATAACATTAAATTTATTAAACGAGTTGAATAATGTCCCAATTTTGCGAGTCTTGTCATTACCCATTTGAGATTCTTTTCATCACATAGTTTTTATTTCAGTGGAAATTATTTAGATTGACAGAAGAATTAACAATTTCGTTCATTCTGACAGACGATGCACCTTTCATATGTTGTACATAAAATATAGTCCCAAACAAATAGAACATTTTATACGACACAATCAAAGCAGAATGATCAATGATTGTGATGTCACATTGTTGTATACGATGCACAGTAGGTCTAGAGCATATGTTTACCCTAAAATGTCACTTTCACAGCTAAATATTACATTGTTGTGATTTGCATGTGAAATAGAACTGCTAGATGCAGACATTCTCATATTTACTGTAATGTATATGTGACCGGATATTTACAGTATTCGATTCGGAACAGTAGACTGTACAGAAGACGTAAACAAATTTAATTCTGAGTCGGATTTGCATCACATATTACCTGCGTAAATATGATGTGGTATCATTTCTGTAAGTTGAGAGACCGGTTTATGTCCACGTTCTTCTGTGAAACAAGGTGAGTTTATTTACTTCTGTAAGTTAACATTTAAACCACGCTTGTATATAGGGTGGATTCCATGTTACAGATATCCCGCCCCCCCCCCCCCGAACACACCGCTATCAAATGAGCAATACCTTTAGTTTTACTTATTGTTGTTGTTCATGTCTTGGAGCTTTACGCCATTTTCTTATGATGATATTGGTATACATGACATAACAAATTCCTGTTGGGGTAAATTGTCAATATTCAGACAACATAGATAATTATTCTTCAATTTCTTTGCGGGAGTCGAGTTGATAAATGGCCGCCAAAATGTTCATTGAAAGCAAAACATTCCAGAAGGCCGAGTTAAAAGAAATTTTCACACAATCGCAGCCAATCAGTAAAGAGAATATTGCATAATAATTTCATGGGCTTATTTGGACCAATCGGAATCACATAAAGTGATATGTTCACATATTATAATATCAAAAATATTAAACTGCATACTCTATAGACAAAGTGTACCGACTATGTGAAAATAATAAAAAGAAACCTTTCTTTAACTACTTTAACACCATATATATGCGGCGCCACTCGCTAAAATATCTTGTTTGTGGTACCACACTATGAAATATATCCGATATTAACGTAGGAAAAGAAAATATCCTGTAAATATTTTGGATACAAAAGAAGCACATTCTCTTGTCACTAACTGTCACGCAATAACTGCGTTGGTAATACGAGGTGCTAAATCGGGATTCATATGATTTGATCTAAGTTAAGCTGACGGAAATTGTGGGTATAAAATATAAATTTAAAATCGTATATGGATATTAGAGTTTTCTATGTCCTTTATTGCTGTATTAAACCATATCAATTAAATGAATTGGATACATCTACTTTCAATATAAGCATTTTCGAAGATTTTATATTTGTAGGTTTAATAATAATAATAATAATAATAATAATAATAATAATAATAATAATAATAACCCATGGATCTGTGAGTAATCGTTAAATTTAAATTAAAACTACTCAAGTTTAATAAGTATTTATTATTTTCAAAATATATTCCATAGGTAATTCGCCTTTTGAAACAAAAATTCCCTTGAAATGTACACAATTATGTCACTGTGGGAAGCATTTAGATCCTTCCTTAAATAAAACTTTTCCAATAGATGAAATAGTAAATAATGTGTATTTTGCATATGCATCTTGTCAGAACGTTGGGCATCAGCAAAAGGCATTATTGTATTGGGACATAAATAAACCCGATTATCAAAATTTATTAGTACATATTTAAACCTGTAAAGGAATAAAGAAAGTAGTAGAATGTGATTAACGTTTGCACCAATGACTTACTTATCAGCGTCTGTTTTTATTTATTATTTTGTTGTGGAATAAGCCATGTGACAATTTTTATCTACGTATGAAGTAAATAGAAGTATGTATTCCATATCTTAACATTAGTCTTAGTAGAATGAGTTTTAATTGTGTTCATTTGAGAGGATTTAATTTATTTATTACATCATTCATTGGAATTACAAAGTGTCAATTGATTTAGGACTAAATCACTATTCTGGAGTTAGTGTGAGTTCATTCAATCAAATTTTATATTAAATATTTTGATACATAACGACAGTTGGCACATTAGCACATTCGAGACTAATAATACATCAGCACATTCAGAACTGGAATTCTTTCGGAACACCTCTGGAATTCATTCGGAGTACTCTATACATTTGGACTTGTGATATAACTGTTAGGACTATTTGGGTTTTAATTCACAATAATATTCACTACGTACTCTAGGAAAATGAAATATTTGTTGAATTTTACAAAACTTGTTGTTTATCGCTCTTTTTTTTAAATTCAAAACCATAGAGTCGTGTTCTTGTTGGCATTTCGAAAGTTCGAAATCATTTGTTGTTTTATCACAATTTTGCGCGTTTTCATTCTTTGTCATCGTCTTAAAATTTTGCTCACTGTTGACCTACTTGGGTTTGTAGTGGTACGTCACTTTGTGTGAATTCCCATACTCGTACTGGCTGATGTGTAGAGAGTAGATAGTCATGAGACTGTAATGGGACTTAATCATTGCATCAATGTTTATTGTATATCTTGTGTTTGGACAACAACCCACGCCAAAATGGTTATGCTATTATAATTTTAACTTGTGGTCTCAGTGTGTACTCCTTATGAGAAGATAATAAATAAATATGTTTTTAATCAGCTTTTATGGACATAAGATAGACGATATATACATGTAATGCGTATTTTTACTATATGTAGTTATATACAATAATTTTCCCTAAGATGAAAGAATAAGAAAAAAAATAGAAAACAGAGATTTTTCAGATCACATCAATTGATCAGGCATGGAGTGATATTAATATTACAAACACATTTCCTCCATAATGTACATCATGATATAACACGTGGATTTGAATTCTATCATTTATAGTTGTTATTGTTGGAATAATGGCTAGCATTTCCCAAAACGTCCATCATCATTTGAACATTATTTCATAATAAAGACAATAATTCATTTCGACACGTTTACGTCCTAAATGGCGTAGTGGTTGAAGTTTGTATCCCGCCAACAAGACTTGTGCACTGGTACGCCAGTTTTTAGTGGAAGTCATTGTTGCTGTGTTATTTTTAGACTTTATCTTTTCCTTATTATTTCTGAAAGAAAAGTAATTCTCGATCAAAAGCTGAATTGAGGCCTCTTTTATTTTATTTTTTTTTTCCTGTCTCGTTTAATTTTGAAGATACGTGTGGACTTTTTCTACATGTTCATATTGGAATAAATACCCATCTATCTTCTGTAAAGAATTTCAGATGAGGAATGTTGCAATTTCTTGATGCTCTTAACCACTTGTCGTTAAAAGCAGCAGTGTATTTGGACATCAAATAAAGCTTACACTGCATGTTCAGTGTGAATCTAACTTGTTGTACTCAATATTAGGGTGTGGAAATTTTCATCGGGCATTTTGCAGCAATTATGCTGAATCATTATTCTCTATACGCCATTTAACATCAAAACAGTTTTTTTCTTTATAATGCATCGTTCTTGCGCAGGAAAATTTTACTACTGGGATCAGAATTTTCAGACAAGAGGGTTTGCCGTGTGTCTGACGAAATATTTTGCTCGAGGGATTATAGTAGTCTTTTCATTTTGAAAGGGTTAAAATGGTATGATGCCCTCTATTCGACAGTACAACGCAGTTAACATTTGATCTATTTATCTTAACCCGTCATTGCCATCATAGTAATCGGTGGGGGATGATAAAAAAGACTTTCAAGTACATCATCAAGCATGGGATCCTAATTAGGCCCTGTTAGATCTGATCCAATTTTTGCAGACTCCAAAATGACAGAAGCATGTAAAATATTTCCCGAGTTTGTTTAACTTTAGTACTTGGATGACTGTATCAAAGTCGGAAGAGGAGGATAGGCGTATTATGCTGCTGAATACGTGGATTATCTAGACAATTAGTCTATGACGGTAATTAGTGGACATATTTACCTTCGTGTACGAATTAAATATCTTTTGGTGTCGCTTATACTTAGACTTGTTTGTCTTGGGGATCTGTGGTTGATTCAAAGTACTGCTGTATAATCGTTCTTTTAATTTGTATTTAATGTGAGTTACAGCCAAACTCAGTTCTGTTAGCAGCCATATATGGTATAATGTATATCGCAAATATTTACTTCTGGAATGCGTACGATACATGCAGTGAAATATGCATATACCATTTTCTTCACAAGTAGAAAACAAGATCCCATTGAATTTATGCACACGTTCTATGCGATACCATATGAATTGATGCACACGTTCTACTCGATACCATATTTATAAGTAACTGCATTTGTATAGGAAAATATGAACGAGTTTTGCGGATGGCTATACTGCATGACCTTGGGAGTGCAGTATATCCATCCGACAAAACGAGTTCATATTTTCCCGTACAAATGCAGTAACCTTTTTATTATATGCTCATTTTCTCATTCTACCCAAGGCTTAAATATATGAACAAACATACAAAAAAGAAACAAAGTAACTGAATGTATGCCGTATTTCCAAACTAAATACACAAGCGTAGCTGCATCATTACATAACAACATTATTAATGCGCACGTAACTCCGCCCAAACAGATTTGAAGTTGGTCGCGCGCTAGACGTAAGTTTCGAAAGAAAATGGCGTTTCGTCTACTTAAAATTGAAATTTGGAGTAATATTGTTAATGAATGCGCATTGCAACAACTTTTCCATTTCATCTGAAATGAATACGTTTTGGTATTTTTGTCGATTCGACGCAGTTTCGTGATTATGGTCTGGATTTATCTACATGAAGTAACTTACATCGGATTCCAGCAGCGTCTGCCAATTTAATCGTATTGAAGTGTGTTGACATCGGCGTGCGTGTTTCTGTTCTGTCATTGAATGATTCAGATCATAATGTGGGAAAAATATGAAGTCTTTCAATTGCAATTATGGAAAAGACGCTATGGAATTTAATGTTTATTTCATTTTGAGTGCAGTAAGGAGAATGTAACTGCCCTTGGAATATACTCGAAATTACAGTACAATTTCAAAATGTGTAATCAACCTTGAGAACCCATGCCATGGCTCATGTAATTCGGATTTGCAGAACTAAGAAAGTACATTTTGAGGAAATTCAGGATGTAAAACGGTAAGTATATTTTTGCCATTTTTATTAACAGCTAAAGAAGACAGTTTATGTCTTATAACTTGCATGTTATTGTAGGGACCCTGTCTGGTGTCTATAGCTAGCCTAAATCTGAAACATTGTATCAGAAAGTTAACGCGGAATGTGCCAAAGCTGCTGATATGTGGCAGTCCATGAAACATTTGCTTTAGTTCATTCAGAAAAAAATTGTTTGTTTACAATAGAAAGTAGTTCCTTTATTCGCGTGCATTCAGTATGAATTGAGCGCGAGGGTGCAATATCGGGAAATATTAGACGATTCTGACAATGTAAAGTTAACGGAGAAAGAAAAAAAAAAGAGCATATAATAAGAATTGATACACACGTTCTGCAAGATACCATATGAACTGATGCACACGTTCTACGAGATACCTTGTGAATTGATGAACACGTTCTGCAGGATACCATATAAATTGATACACACGTTCTACAACATACGATATGAATTGATGCACCCGTTCTACGAGATACCGTATGAATTGATGCACACGTTATACGAGATACTTTATGAATTGATGCACACGTTCTACAAGATAAGCTGTGCACGTCTGCCCCGATTGAAGACAAAAACCTTGTTTCAGCATCAAAGAGTTTGACTTTAATAATAATGCGACTGGATTCTATGAACATGTCCACCTTCCTCAAAACGACGTAAAAAGGAGTGGAGTGAACCATTGCTTGCGGTTATGTAAATTCGCTACCTTTTTCATTTTCTGCAAACTAGATAACAAGTTATAAAATGCAGTATTGTGTTGTACATTAAATTGAACCCTCTAAGTCAGAAATATAACATAAGCATACAGCAAAATATTTTATGATAGGCATTTTGGACTCTTGTGTCAGAGATAGACATCGCCAACTCTCGTTGACATTTTGTGAAATAACTATAATTTTTGTATCAAACATCGTCACTGACGAACAATTGCATACCCAAATCTTTGTTTTTTTGTTACGTAGGACGACTATGGACCTCATGCATCTCTAGCTACATAAAATATATAAAGTGTTTAAATACTGCGAGCACTGAATCACACATTTTGATAGATGTTCTATTGACAATTTTACTTTGCCAATAACAATATACTTTGAGTCGGGTGAATACGATCGTGATCAAAAGCAAAATAAATTGTTTTGCTTAGAAGTCACAATAACCAAATCTGCAGGAGGAAGGAGTGATTATAACAATGCTAGGTAATACGGTACAGATTGCCAGATCTTGTTGGATTTCATATCAATGCAATTATTAACAAACACTTGCATACTGCATGGTCGATTTCATATGAAAATTATTTTATGATGAGTGATATTACAGGAGACTTGATAGCAAGATTATTTTAACGGACATCCCGTCTCCCACAAGTCATTTCTGTTTTATACGTTATTGATCTCCAAGTTTGTTATCATCAGATTGTGTCTTTATACACGGCATCTTGTATAAAAAGTATTTTTTAAAGATCATTATAGAAATAATTAAAATGCTAGAATTAAATTCAAACCTGGGAATAAACAAGAAATTCTATTAGTGTTTCGGAAAGACTTGGAATTAAACCTCGTGTTAGCAATAGAATTCAAAGACATACAAGGACACGCAGCACGAAGTCATCGGTGATCTAGTCCTTCACATGTTTTTAAAAACGTTCTTTTAATAAATTGGGTATTAAAATATGATCAAATTATCCATACATTTTACAAGATTTTAAATAATGTTATGCGGATAAATCTCAGTCAAACTATCACAGCAGTGGTTTGCAGAAGCACCCATGTCCAGTTAAATTACCCTGTGGTCACAAACAGAATTGATTTATTGTCAGAACATAGATAACCACGTTTTCTAATTCACATCTGATGTAAACAAATCAACATTTTGAATTATTTTTTTTGGGGGGGGGGTAAATTTTTCTTTGTTGTTTGCTTATTTAAATATTACTGTTCATTTCTATCGGTGTCAAATTTTAGTATACGGAAAATTTCATGAGAAATGGCTAAAAGTACCTTGAGGTTTGGACTACATGAAATTTTATATAATCTAGTGATACTCGGCTGGACCACTGGCGTAATACGTGTGTGTCTGACAAAGATCCCTAGTGCCTGTGATTTCGTAATACATCCAGGTGTGGAACATATGCATGAGTTCTCCATCTTTGACTTGTTGTCACAAGCATTACATAGTTAAACAATTGGAACAATTGTGGTTAAATGGCAATTGTTTTAAAGGATAGGATTAAATAATTACATCAACAAATTTCACATGGATATATGTCCAAAATAGGTTAGTGTCATATTTTATGAGCGACACTCGGGGTATATTCTATTAATTTCTGTCCTGCAATGACACTCTGTGTATATTACTTTACATTGCTGTCATGATGTGTTGGTGTCTAATTTTGGTGTGTTACTGAACGTCAAACAGACGTGCAGTCTTGAAGGCAAAACACATTTCATCACTACATGCCGTTCCAGATGTGATTATAATTAAATAAATATCGTACTCATGATACCATGATTCATTAGTTTTTGAATTTTATGCGATAGGCATATGGAGCTGAAGCACCAATAACATTGGAACTAAATAGCACCATAAAGTTTACAGATGTACTGGAAATGCTATTATTGAATCGATTGATTTCCGCTTTTTAAATCTTCTGACGGCTATTTTAAAAAAAATCGTTAATGAAATAAATTTTCGTTTCTTATGCTCGTAAATATTTATGAAGATTCATAAAAATCAAGAAAAATAAAAATGAAGGGACAGCCTCCTGTCAGTATTTTTACTAACTAATGACTGTATATTACCATTTAAAACCGCTGGATGATCTTGATCGACAAGAAAATATATAAATATTGTCAACTTCAAAACCGTTGTCATTTTATAAGCCGTAGACGTTAAGCAAAATGACTAAAGTCAGAATATAACCTTCATTTGTATCAGGGCTAGCTTACAAAGGTTTATGCTTATTATCTCCTTCTTGCACATTTGATTTTAGACATTTACGGTGATTTTCGTGCCAGTTCTCGTCTGTCTTAATATGAAAATCTCGTACTTCAAATATAGGAAACTAAAGCAAGCGTTTAAATAATGCAAGAAATGCTAAAATAAAGACAAGGAAGGTGTTATAAAATGAAAAGATACAAGATCACGCAAGCCACATGGATTGTTTGTTTCGTTTGTGACTTCTTTGCTTTATTTGAAAATTTATCTGTTTTCAAATAAAGCAAATAACGCACAAACAAAACGCACGAAAGCTGTATGATGAAAATAATTGAATACAGCAAACCAAACACAGACAAACCAAGCTAATAAATTCAAATGAAAAAAGCACTGTATAAATCAGAAGACAAAAA